>JAQGBT010001740.1:0-29164 GCA_034698585.1 Disparrhopalites patrizii | reverse complement strand
TTTCTCCATTTCTTCCTTTCTCTCTATATTTCCTTGATTCTATTTCTCCATTTCTTCCTTTCTCTCTATATTTCCTTGATTCTATTTCTCCATTTCTTCCTTTCTCTCTATATTTCCTTTATTCTATTTCTCCATTTCTTCCTTTCTCTATATATTTCCTTGATTCTATCTCTTTTTTATCTTTCTCTAGGTCTTTCATTCTCTTTATTTTGTGTTTACTAATCTCGCGGGCTTTCTTCCTTTTCTTTCTCTTCAGTCCTAATACCGTGTGTATTTGCTCCTCGTGCTGATATTTCTGCCTATCTAACTCCCTTTTCCTCTCTGTCTGTCTTTTCCATTCTGTCTCTGTCCGGTCTCCTTATCTCTCTCTTTCCCTCTGCGGCTTTGTCTCTCGGTTTTCGAACAGTTCCGGTCGTAATTATTATTTGGAAGTAATTATTGGGTTAAAAAAAAGATATGTGTCCCCCTCGTTGTGACACGGGCGAGGAGGGAAATGAATTTTTCGTCAAGTTTGGTGGGCGTGTTTTCTGGGTCATTAGCATGTGTAATGCGAACATGCAAAGTTTTTACTTCTCCGTAGTTTGCACCTGGTGAAACAGGAGGAAATATGCCTTTTTTGTGTAGATGTAAATTCTGTTTTGTTTTTTGTCTCATTAGTTTTTTCCCCCCGAAGTTTTCATGCTGTATTTTCAATGTTCAACACGACACTGAATGTGTTTGGGACCTTTACATGCATGTGACAAATACAAATATCTTGTAGTAAAAAAAAGCATTTCCTTGTAATTGGATCATAAAAAAAAGTTTTTTTTTGTATGCTGCGGTTTTTTTTGGTGGAAAAAACAAAAAAACCAGTATTTTTAAGGAAAATGACTCCAAATGTTTTATCCTGTGAAAAACCATTAATGTTTGTTCTCGTTTGGCAGCAGCCAAATATTTTGGAGATGAAAAGCAAAAATTGCTTGTAGAACAACAATTTTTTCCTAGATGAATCTCCATTTTTTTGGAACATGTGCAAATTTTTTTGACCATCAGGAAAATTGCAAATAGACAATGAGTCCCGAAGAAAAAATTCTTCTTCTTTTACCAACACAAGGGTTGGCTCTCTCCACTAGTCTCTCTCTGGACAAATGCCTGGATTTTTGCTCCCGGATTTTTCTTGGAGAATTAATAATTTTGTTGGAACATTGTCAGAATCTTGCATATTATTTAGACCGTGAATTCGTATACAAAACCATCATTTTCTCCTCTCCTTGTTTGTTCACAAATAAAGAGAGACATGATAGTAATGGACCATAAGTGAAATTTGTTGTTGTGAGCAAGGGAATCTATGGGGGAGGCTCATCAATAAACTTTCTCTTCACCCATTTCCCTCCTTTCTCCAGGCCCTGGAACCAAATATGTACATTTTAGGGGAGATACAAGGGGAAAGGGAAAAAAATGTTCAGGGGAGTAAAAGCAATTGTATGAATAATGCATGGAAAGTCCCATATAGTCCCATGTTCTTCCTCTTGTCTTACTTTTACTCCTGCTACACTACTATTCCACTTTTTTCTGTCGATCTATATAGCTTCGTGTGATCCCATTGTCACGTCTCTCTCAATGTCAGTTTTGTTCCTTTACACTCCCTTTCATGTTCTCTGCACTGCGTTTTCTTTTCTATAGACTCTCCCAGTCACTCACTCATTCTCTCTTCGTCTCTCGTCTCTTCCTGACGTCTCTCGCTTTTCCTCTCTCTCTCCTTCCCTCTCCCACTTGATTTTCCTTCCTCTTCGTACCCTTTCACGCTTTCTCCATATTTCTCTGTCTTTCCAATCCTCCGTTTCTTTCTGCTTTCCTTTGTTTTTCATCTCGTTTGGAGTATCTCGCTTTCATGGCGCTTTATGTTTTTCCTCTTTTCATTCTCTGTTTGTGCTTCTTTCTGCACTGTTTTTCCCAGTATTTTTTCTTACCTCTTACTTTCTCTCTCTCTCTCTCTCTCTGACACTCTTTCTCTGTCTGTGTTCTTCTCGCTCTCTCCTTTTTCTCTCTTATCCTTTGCACTCTCCTTTGTCTCTCTTATCCTTCGCGCTCTCAGTCTCCTTTGTCTCGCTTTTTCTTCTCTCTCTCTCTCCTTTGGCCCTCTTTTGCTTCTCTCTCTCTCGGATGCTCTTTGTCTTCTCTCTTGTGGCCCACATTTTTCTACTGTCGTTTGACCTTTGTTCTTCTCTCTCTCTCTCTCTTTCTCTCCTATGTTTCTATCATCTCTGTCTCTCTTTTTCTTGTCTATATCTCTTCCTCTTTTGGCTATCTTGTTTCTCTTCGTCTCCGTCTCGGTTCTCTCTTTTGGCCGTTTTCTCTCTGCCTCCGACTCGCTTTCTCTCTTTTGGCCTTTTTCTCTCTGTCTCCGACTCGCTTGCTCTTTTGGCCTTTTTCTCTGTCTCCGCATTTTGGCACCCTTGTTCTCTCTCTCTTCGGACCTTTCTCTCTCTCTCACTTAGGCTTCTCTTTTTTTTTCTCTTTGTCTCTCTCTGTCTGTCTTTTGTCTCTCATTTGTCTCTTTGGCTCTCTTTTGGCTCCTTTTTCTCTCTCTTTGGCTCTCTTTTGGCTCATTTTTCTCTCTCTTTGGCTCTCTTTTGGCTCCTTTTTCTCTCTCTTTGGCTCTCTTTCGGTCCTCTTTTTTCTCCTTCTCCCTCTTTTTGTTCTTTCTCTCTCTTTGGGATCTGCTTTTCTTCTCTCTCTATCTCTGGCTGATTCTCTCCTTATCTATGTATATCGGTTTGGAGTTCTCGTTCTTTCTCTTTTGTTCGCGCTTATCTCTCCCGCTTTCCTTCTCTATTTTGTTATCCTTCTCTCCTCGCTGCTGTCCCACAGCGTTTCTTTCTCTTTCGTTTTGTTTTCTGCCCATATCCATCTCTTCCTTCTTTTTCTCTTTCTCCCTTGGTTTCCTTTCTCGCTCTTTCTTGTACAGAATCCCCTTCTGTGTCTCGCACTTTCACCATCCTATCTGGCTCATCCTTCATCTCCCCCTTTGGATCTCGTGTTGTCATACTCTTGTTATTGTTCTCGTGTGTTTGTGTCCTACAAGAACAGATCTCCATAATGAATGAGTTGACTGTATAACCGATGAACGTCGTCAATTCCTGTCAACACTCCTTTTTTATTAGGATATATTCAAGGCGAGCGAGTATCGTGACAACATAAATACACACAATGTCGGAGTTTTTATGCTAGAGCCTCCGTACACCGAGAGGGAATGACGGAGAGGCATTGTCATTGAGAACGTGTGTGTTGTGCACGAGTGACAGAAGTAATAGCAAAGGCGGGGAGATACTCTGTTGCAAATGGAATATGAGAATGACTACAAAGCGAAGGGAAAGAGTAGTAAGAAAGAAATCGGGGGGAAAGAGGAGAAGAATGAAGAGAAGAATAAGAGACGACAGAATGATGGGATGGGAAGAAGCAACAAAAATAAAAACGTCGTAAAAACAAAGTACATTTATATAAATAACAGTAATCCGAGTGCAGTTACCATAAAAAATGTTTTAAATGAGAATATAATGAATTTGGCACGGCATCCTGTATTTTGTACCTAGAATGTAATTTGAATGGTTAAAGGCTCCGTACACAATTCTGCCTGCATACAAATGTACACGTGGATAATTTCCTGCATTTGTTTTCCTTATTATATGCACGAAGCCTTTTACGTAAATGATGTGTGGATATTAGCAGTCATGTGCATTATTTTTGCCCAGTTTTTTGTTGGCATTCCCCTGGATGACATGGTGCAATTCCAGAAATTCTTGCAGATTTTGTCGTCAGTACAGGAAAAAAATTGTCCTTATTTTCCTTCGTCTGTTGTTGTTTTTGTTCAAGGACTTGCTGTAAATTAACTCCTGTCATTCTATTTCTGTTTCTCTCTCTCTTCCTCTCTTTCTCCCTAGATCTTTCTCTCTATCTTTTACTCTCTTTCTCTCTCTCTCTTTTACTCTCTTTCTCTCTCTCTTTTACTCTCGTTCTCTCTCTCTCTTTTACTCTGTTTCTCTCTCTATTTTAATCTCTTTCTCCCTCTGTTTTACTCTCTCTCTTTTACTCTCTTTCTCTCTCTCTTTTATTCTCTTTCTCTCTCTCTCTTTTACTCTCTTTCTCTCTCTCTTTTAATCTCTTTCTCTCTCTCTTTTACTCTCTTTCTCTCTCTCTTTTAATCTCTTTCTCTCTCTCTTTTAATATCTTTCTCTCTCTCTTTTAATATCTTTCTCTCTCTCTGTTTTACTCTCTTCCTCTCTCTCTCTTTTACTCTCTTTCTTTTTATCTCTCTTTCCCTCTCTTTCTTCGTCTCCATTTCTCTTTCTTTTTCTCTCACTTTCTCTCTTTGTATTTCTTTCTCTCTCGCTTTCTCTTTGTATTTCTTCCTCTCTCGCTTTCTCTTTGTATTTCTTCCTCTCTCGCTTTCTCTCTTTGTATTTCTTTCTCTCTCGCTTTCTCTCTGTATTTCTTTCTCTCTTTCCCTCTCTTTCTCTCTTTCTTTCTCTCTCTTTCTCTCTCTCTTTCTCTCGCTTTCTCCCTGTATTTCTTTCTTTCCATCTCTTTGTTTCACTCCCTTTCTCTTTCTATATTTCTCTATCTCTCATCGTCTCGGTATCATTCCTCGCCCGTGTTCAAATTTGAGTCAAATTACTCCTTCGAACCAGCAAGGACTAAAAGTCTCGAAAGGATGCTGGAGAAGAATGAAAAAGTTCCTGAAATAAAAAAAATAAATAAAAGTACACAAGTTTTTGTGTGCGAAAATCCGAACGAAGCGACTGTGATACGCTTTTAGAGTTGCCAAAAAAAGGTTCACAATTAAAGTGATCTCTCTCCCTCGTAGCATACAGATATACATACACACAAGGTCCTAAAGTGTATGTATCTATATACATATATGTATATATGTATGCATTATGTATGAAGTTAGGTATATGACTTCTATGTACAATTTGTTTGGTTTAGTATTTCGGCATGTAACTCTTTTTTTTGGACAAAAAAAAAGAAGTTAATTCTCTTGTCATCGTCTCTCAACAGCGTATTTGTCCTCATTTGATCCCTTTCTTCTCAGGCAAGAGAAGAAGAAAAGATCAGTATTACCCGTTCAGTTCAAGTCTCTTCAAATTACATGCCCGCTTTAATTAATGTTGTTTCTGTCATTAGATTCAGAGAAAGAATTTCTCTGGTTTCAAAAATCTCCTCTTTCCCATTCTCTGTCGGGGAGTTATACAAAAATAAAAAAAGTACACAGGAATGCAAGTGGGATTCGGGGAAAAGCAGCTGTGAATTCCATAAAATGCGGTTTATTATCCTTCCAGTAATTACCAACATGAATACAAATCCCTTGTCGCCCCCCACACAAAAAATTTGTGAAGCACCGGAAAAGTTGTCCTTTTACTTACAGTGCACATATCGAGGCTGTAGAATCAAATCTGATTAACTTCAGGCGGTTTTTAATTACAAAAATTGGCTTCAAGGCCAATCTAATGCCTCGAAATGACAGACTATCCCATTTATTCCGCAGAGGCTCGCCGGAAGTGGTCGGATTCGGTTCTTTTCATACGCGAAATTCTACTCGGGTATTTCGTAAATTAGTCAAAACTGTTCTAGGAACAAAAAAAATGGGAGGAACGCTCCAAGGATTTTACTAGATGCAAAGATTCCCGTCATAAAATATTTTGTGGCCGTCTCTTTTATATTTAATTTCTCCCAGTTCCAAAAATCTTCATTACGTGGATTTGCATGGCTGCGGAGCTGTGCGAGTTGTGGCTTTTGCTGGGAAAATAGGAGGTACTTTCTTCATTTTTAATGGCTGGACTTTTACATTTTTAAAAGTCATTTTTAAAGGCCGTCCTCCGGCATCTAACGAAGCGTCTGGTGGTTGTTTTAGTATTAATTTATGCATCGAAACAGGAAAAATTATTTTTCTATTTCGGTATTAAAAAATCCTGTTACTGGCCCGCAAGAATTGTCCTAGACGAAATTGCATTTTTTCCCCAAATGCATTACAGACAACTTGAATAGAAATACCCGGATTTGCATGGGATTTAATTTAATTCGGATTTTATCTTCGGGTGATTACGGATGATTATCATGATTTTAATTAATTTAAATCTCCGTATGTCTGACGAGATTTTCATAAGACTTTCTATTAAACTTTGTCCTCCTTTTGTACTTCCAGTTCTGCATCCAGCGTGGGTGAAAGCAGCAATCACAGTCATCATGGGGGCGGTGGGGGCGGGGAAGCATCCGGCGGTGGGAATTTCCCCTTGAAAAACGAAGAACAACGAGTCCGTGACTACATAATTCAGTTGAAGACGGAGCGAGAAGCCGTTCGATGTACGCTGGTCGAGCTGGAAAATAATTGGAGCATGGAGCCACAATCTCCCATGCAAAGTAATCTCTCCCCTTGTGATATCCTGGAGGCTCGGAAATTGGACCTGGAGACGGCCGTCCTCATGCAAGAACTGATGGCAATGCGTGAAGATCGAGCCGAGCTCCGAGCCCAACTGTTCATGTTGGAGAAGGAGAAGGTCAATTTGGAGTTCAAACTGGAGAGTTTTGAGGCTCAACAGGATGCGTACAAGGCCAGGATCAACCATTTGAAGGCGGAGCTTGCGGAGGCACAGGAAGGGTTAAATACTGGAGCGGCGGCCGCGGGTGGACAAACTAATTTGAATTCGCAACAAGAGCAAGAACAAAACTTAAATCAGAATAATAAGACAAATAATAAACAGCAACCGGAGATCCTTCATGAGGGGAATAATATAAATAATAACAACCATTTGAATCCGGAGAGGGAAATGATCCTTAAGAAGAGACTCCAGGAATTGGTCCTGAGTCTGGAGAAAGTGACTCATAACGCAAATCTACGAGAGCAGCAGAGCAATGAGACTGTGAATGAGCTGAAGAAGGCCAATTGTATCTTGATGGACACGCTGGACAATGTCAAGAGGAAGTACCAATCACGGATCAAGAAGATGGAGGAGCAGATCGTCGCTGTCATGGAGCGACATTCCCTCCAGATGAAATTGTACAAGGACCGCGTTCATCTCCTGGAGACGGAGATGATTGAGCGGAGGCAGCATATGTAAAAACAAAATCAGAAGGAAGGTGAAATTCAGACAAAAAAAATATTATTTATCCAGAACTTATATAACCCTATATAAACTTGTAAAACTTCCCTTGGAATTCCATCTTTTCCTCCTAGAGAGAAATTGTCTTTAAGTCTTCTGGTAACCTTCATTTAAATGCTATTCCAAATCTCGGAGAAGTTGGGGAACTTTTAATAAAACCATAATTACCTTTTTAACCAAAAAAAATCTAATATTGATAGGTCAGACCATAGAGAAACTCCATTTATCAATATTAATTGCGCAACTTCCCATTGCTCCTGGCTTTTTTGGGTGGTTCTTTGATTTTGTCCAGAATAATAATCCAATTTTTTTCTCATTTAAATTCCCATTCTTCATGGTATCCGCCAAGAGACGGAAGGAAGGTGTAATTAAGCTACAAAATAATTGTATACAATGAGACGTACAAATGTGTACGTGGATTTTCAAATTTGTAAGGCATTTTCAGAATGTCAATTTGCTTTCCATTTACTGTCTTTGATTTAGGTCGAGAGTATTTCACGTAAGACAAAAATTTGTTTTTTGTACTTTTTAACAGTTACTTATTTAAATAGCTTTCGTTACTGCCGAAACTGATGCTGCAGTGACACTTTGGGCAACCTGAAATACAACGTATAATTAATTGAACCTCTTTACTTGTAATTATTTGACGAGCTGCAGTAATTTTGTATTATTATAGGACTAACAAACTAAGAATAAGGAAGGAAGCAAAAATGAAGGAACTTTAACGGGAAAAAATGAATGGATTAAACAAGTCAAGTACTTGCGAGTATTTACATGGAAGTGCAAACAACTTAGGAGGTGTGGGATTCAGCGATTTATTATGTTTCCTTTGTGGAGGTAAAATAACAAAAGAGTACAATAAGGGAAAAGAAACATAAAATATATGTACTATAAAAATTATAACAGTATAGATTCAGCGCAACTAGTAACTATTCAATACTGTATATTATCCTCTCAATTAAATACATACATGCGTCGTACCTTTACCGTTATTACCATTTTACCTACATACCTAAATGCTAGCAACTAACGTATACCGTCAATTATTGTCCGAACAAATTAGGGTGTGAGAATATAAGAGAAAATCATGAAGTATTTCCTGCTTATGATTTATTTGGAACATCTGTAATAATTTATTGTGACTTGTATTTTAACGACAACATTTGGTGAACTTATTTGGGCAAAAATTATTCTTTTTGGTAGGTATAGATACTGCAATAGCAATTTGAAAGGGAAAATTTGTAGAAACTCAGTAACAGAGCTATCGTTGTTTGTTTAGTGAACACTTGGCATTTGTGACAATGATTTATTGCAGGGAAAGTAGATTTCTTCGGGAAAAGTACGTAAATTTAAAGAAACACGAACATTTATTATTCCAAAACTCCTATACTATTTAATCATTTTCAATTCAAGTCAGAGAAGATCTTATAAATACTATATATATACAAATATATTACTATATCTAGTCAGGTTCATTATGTGTCATTATTAAACACTGTATT
The DNA here is from genome assembly GCA_034698585.1 of Disparrhopalites patrizii. Lineage (NCBI taxonomy): Eukaryota > Metazoa > Arthropoda > Collembola > Symphypleona > Sminthuridae > Disparrhopalites > Disparrhopalites patrizii. The sequence goes on along the minus strand of JAQGBT010001740.1, from coordinate 20,526 downwards.
GAATAGAAAAATTATCATAATAAAGGAATTCTAGAAAGCAAACATAATTTCATTTGCGGTATCAAAAATTTGTTTCATACATACAAGCAATAATTTATTAATAGTCTGTATTATATATACATACATATGTATCTGTATTGAAAAACATTACACATATTATTCAGCACGATCACGTTCATTCTCTTCTTCTTCATCATCAGCGTTGTCTTGCTCCATATCTTCTTCGTCATCTTCTCTGCTTCGCTCATAAACCCTGTCCATTTCTTCGCCATCACTAATAAATTTGTAAGGCCGTGAGGTGGAATCACTAGAGTTGGAGTTGGAATTGGAATTGGAATTTTGGTCCTCGGGAGAAGAATGACTACGAGAATTATTTTCCTCGTCATCGTCAAAATCCACACGTGGTAAAATATTGTCATGTATATAGTTATAATCGGGTGAGTAGGGTGGCCTTTCACTATCGGAGTCTTCATTATCTTGTCCATTATCTCCGTTGACCTGCGCTGGTTCAACCACCGCAGACTCTTCCGGTACAGCCTCTTCCGCTGCCGTCTCTTCCACTACAGCCTCCACTGGTGGTAGAGTTTCCGCTGCTTTTTGCATGGTTTGCAGTCGACTTTCCAATGCCATGCAAGCTTTTTCGATTTCATAATTTTTACTGACTAAACCCACCCACGAATCTTCTAACCGTTTGAGTTCCTCGCCGGCCTCTGTTTGTTTGCATTTACGCTGCCAATTAACTTCTTGTATCCGGCGTCTACAAGTAATATTGCAATAACATTTTAAGCACGTGAACAGACTTAACAAACACGAATATTATGACAATAGAAAAAGTTGATTACTCACTTAATATCCTGTAAATTTTTCTGAGACTGTTGGACCATATTCCCAAGCAACTGAAGATAAGACTTCCAGGATTCACAACTGTACTCTTGCATCAATTCCAAATTACAAATTCTGTAACGTAAAAAGCACAAATTAGGAACATTTGAGAAGTTTCAAAAGTTCAAACGGCATATTCAAAATAATACAATAAAATTGTTAACTATTTCACGCCTACCCCAAAACTTCAGATTTAGCTAGACATAAGCGCGCGTAAATATATTTATAGGAAACACATTTATTTGAAAATGATGGTCAAAATGTAGCCCACAGTTAGCAAAGACACTAAGAAATAAAGAAAGTCTATTGACAAAACCTTCGTTACAAATATACATACATATTAATGACTTAAACCTTTTGTAAAATCTATTTTGTTTTGCGTTTGTATCTGTGACCATGTTAAAGTAATTATCTTTATATTGCTAATAACGAACAGAAATCATAAAATCCCAGTCTCAGCCAGGCAAGCTAAACGTATTTCTCCGAGAATCAGCGTAACAGCCAGAACAAAAAGACCTTGTTCTTACCGAGTGTTTTGATGCTCAAGCTGTGCATACGAATTCTCCACACATTCAGTCCATGCTTGCAAGTCTGTTAATTTCCCCGTTGGTGGTGGTGGCAACTCATAACGTTTCATACTTAAAGTTTCCATTGGTTGACGTTGACCAAGTCTTTCAAACTCCTTCTGCATTACTTCGGTCTGAAAAATCCAAAACTCATTACATTATCGTTTTGCCAGGCGGTTTACATAACTCTGGAATCTCAACTTATCACAAATACTAGCAGAATCGCATACGTCCAGTTGAGCTGTAATCAACGTAACCGCTTGCAATGCCATAGAAGCTAAATATGCAACAACTCTTAAAAAACATTCAACAGTGTACAAGCGCTGGAACCATTTTACTTAATACTCTTAATAGTATTCTTGGTTATCCAAAATTCACCCACCTCAAACATAGCCAACTGGAGTTTTGGCAAATGCTCCAAGTAATTCTTTGTTGGACGATACCGCTTCTTCTCTTCTTCAATCATAGCTTGTACCTAGAAAGCACAAGACCATGTCAATATGCTGCTACCATTTCAGTAACACCTTAAAGTCCTTCAATTCAACTCGGGTGAACAATCCCTTCACGTTCCCGTGTCACCACTTGACTTGTACCAAAATGGTTGAAGCAGTAGCAGTAGCACAATCTTACCCGTTTTTAACGGCCCCATTTCTTATTAACTTAACAGGAACCTTCAAATTCATGTTCACGCCAAAAAAAGGAAGTAACTTCAAGAATCTGTAGCCTACCATTTCTTTCATCCCCTGCTCATCATACTCCGAGTCAATGTACGGCAGAGCGTCCACCACCACCTCGTTCGTCATCAGTTCCATCCCGACAATTATGTTGATTATCCGGTATTAGGTATATTGAACTACTGAACACCTTTGGCTCCCTTCTTTCAATTACAGGAGGTAGTTTCTCCAAACTCCTCCGAAGTCCTTGACACGGCCGAGTCCAACTTTTTTCAATTAACTGTAGTTTGAATTGAATGTCGATTAACTGCAATTACAACAATAAAACACAAAATTCCATTATTAGCCCGCTACCGTTACATTTTAGTAAAATGATTTTACATATTCATGATTTTACATATTCCATTAACGTTTCAAATTGAAACTTTCAATGTGTCAAGACGAACCTTCACTTCACAGTGTCTCGGTCAAAGGTCACGGGTCACGGTTTTCCGATGTCCCATTCACGTTGTAGGCTTCATGGAGTTACGTATTGGTTTCAAAATTAAAGAAAATAGGAAATATTGAAATTGAATGGCGTACCTGTCGTTGATTGAACTAATACCCGGTTTATTTTCGGTTGTTTCTCCGGCTTTATTTTTTCTCGGAAAATCCAAATTTTCCCACGAGCGGTTGAGCCTGCAGAGAGAGTTTAGTGGAGGATGGCTTAGATGGCAGGCAGGGCCCCACGTGGGCAATGTGGCCACGAGTGAGACATGGAGCACTCTCTCCATATGTATTTCCATTGAATCAAATGACGGCGCCAGGCCAGCACGACCCTTCGCACTGCACTCTACCGTAAGACATGCTCAAGAAGCCAACCTCACACTCCTCATCAGTCCAGATGCGAGCTGACGGCGTGCTCGAGAACACCTTTTGCTCCATTTAGGATTTTAATTTCATCAAGAAAATGGTAAGTTTTTCCAAATTTTCAATTTCGTTTCCAATTTATTTACTAAGTACATTAATCCTTAACCCGTAAACTATAACTCTGTCCAATTTTGAACCATTTTTTGTGAAATTTCCTCCCCCCCATTGGGTACTGGCTATGATTGCCGTGCCGTTCTTTCCAACCGTTTTTTTTTTCTACCGTATTTTTAACATTAAAGGGCATATGTTCTTTCATGACCTTTGAATTTTGTGTGTTTGACATATTCGGGATGAAGTCCGTGACCTTTTTATGGGGGTTTCGGTAGGGAAATTGGTAGAGAGTAAGTGCACATGATGAGCAAGTTGAGTACTTCAGGTCCGTGTTTATGAGTTTTTCTGACTTGATCGAAGTATCTGAGAAGCAATTTTGGGAAGAAAATAATTAATGGGGATAATTTTATTTAATGTTGTTGTGAAAAAGGTAGTGATTTTTTGTTTGTTTCTATAGGCTGTGGCTTTAGCTCGGCCCTTATTGTCAGTTCATGACGAGAAGGATGCTTTGACCGGCGTGACGGTGCCTCTACCGGCTGTTTTTAAGGCGCCCATCCGACCGGATATTGTTAACTTTGTTCATCAGAACATCTCGAAGAACGCTCGCCAGCCCTATGCTGTGAATGTGGACGCAGGTAATTCAGGGGGATCTTTGGGAATTGTGTTTTAGAAATATTTATTCTGCAATATGATTGAAATCCAACTCTGTATGTGGAAGCGTGGTCTGATTGTTCCGACCATTGTAGCTGGGTAATCGTGTTAACGACACATACTTACGATGAATAATTGGGAGCTGGAGTTCTCTTGTTAATGCTGGTTTCATGTCATAATCCATGCGGCGATCATTAAATAAGTACTGTTTACAGAGTACTAATGGTTTTATGTGTTTTTGACAGGTCATCAAACGTCTGCTGAATCATGGGGTACTGGTCGTGCTGTGGCTCGAATTCCTCGTGTTCGAGGTGGTGGTACTCACCGGTCGGGTCAGGGTGCTTTCGGAAACATGTGTCGTGGAGGTCGCATGTTTGCACCCACTAAGACTTGGAGGAATTGGCACAGACGTGTGAATGTTAATCAAAAGCGTTATGCTATTGTGTCGGCTTTGGCTGCCAGCAGTGTACCTGCTCTTGTCATGTCTAAGGGTCATTTGATTCAAGAGACCTCTGAATTTCCTTTGGTGGTCACTGATAACATCCAACAGTATGAGAAGACCAAACAGGCCGTGACTTTCCTTCGCCGTCTTAAGCTTTGGAATGATGTACAGAAGGTAATTCGCCATATTCCTTAATCACAACCCCCGCAATTTATTTCGGTTTTGTTTACATATTACTTAAATATGATGATTAAGTTTTGTTTGAGATATTTATACAATACGCAACAACAAATAAATATCTTTGCGAAAATTACTTGCCCTCTCTGATTTGTCTAGTGCAACAGTATAGCAGTTGTTTCTGCTGCGCGAACACTTCTGTAATAAACACATTGTGATTATAGGTGTACAAGTCCCGCCGCAACCGTGCTGGTGTGGGTAAAATGCGTAACAGGAGGCGAGTTCAACGACGTGGTCCGCTCATTGTTTACGATAAAGATCAGGTTGGTCACTCGTTGAATAAATGTCTATACATGCTCTACAATTTGCGAAGGATGAGTTAACACTTCGGTCCGTGTTTATGAGTACTCTGATTTTATTGAAGTTCTGAAGCTAAAAATTAAATTCCTGATTTGCGTTATTCACTCATCTTATAATCTTGGTTCTAATAACTGACTTGATTATCATTTTAGGGCTTGACCAGAGCCTTCCGTAATATCCCAGGTATTGAAACTATCAGCGTTCACCGCCTAAATCTTCTTAAATTAGCTCCAGGTGAGGCTTATTTTTTGTTTAGAAGTAAATGGTACAAAGCGCCTTTTAAAAAAAGTGGTGCAATTTATTTAAACAGTATTGCTTACCTCACCGCTGTAACATATGGGTTTCTTGTTTTTTAAGGTGGTCATGTTGGTCGGTTCTTGGTTTGGACTGAAAGCGCTGTTAAACAATTAGATGGTCTGTACGGGACTTGGAGAAAGGAGTCGAAAACGAAAAAGGATTACAACCTTCCTGTGCCCAAGATGACGAATACCGATTTATCTCGTCTTCTGAAATCCGATGAAATTCAGAAGGTTATCAGAGCTCCAGTGTAAGTAGCATTTCCTAAGTCTATAAATTTTAGAACTGGAACTGCATATGTTCATATCTATGATGAAAAAAACTTCCATTAGCACTGGGTTATGATTCTACGTGATTTGAATTCTTTCTGATGACAACTATACAATTCTCATACTCATTTGCATTTCATCGTATGAGTACAAATGCTAACGAAACCTTTGGTACTTGCAGGAAGAAGGTGGTGCGACGAACCGTGAAGTTGAATCCTCTTCGCAACAACCGTGCTCTGGGTAAACTTAATCCTTATGCCATTGTCCAGAAGCGTGCTGCTATTCTTAAGGAACAGAAAATCAGAGAAAAGCAAGCTGCTGGTGTAAGTGTTTAAGAATTTTGTAAATTATAGTAATGTTAATGTTAGCGATGTATGACATGTAAACTACTACTACACTGTTTATATTCAATTGAGCTTGTATCAGTATGAAGTTCATGATTGAAATAACGTAGAGCTAGTCCTGGATTGATAAGAATAATTTATATAAAATAAGCAAGTTTTAGCGTAACCATATCATTTCCCGTACAATGGAGGAACATCGTATTAATTTCTGGTTTGTTCACAGGGTAAAGTTGTTCCATCAAAGGCTCTCACCACCCGTAAGGCCATGAAGGACAAGGCGAAGAAGGCTAAAGTTGAGCAAGTCAAGAAAGCTGACGGCAGACTGAAGGCCAGAATTGAAAAATTGAACAAGAGGAAAGCTAAAAAAGCCGAGAAGAGCAAGAAGAATGCTGCCAAGGCTGGAGCTAAGAAATCTAAAGTTGCAGTGACTCCTGTTACAAAAGGAGGAAAGAAGAAGTAAGATAATGTAAGCATCTTTTGTTACTTTGGACAAGATCTACGATGGGAGTAAATTCCCAGAAATAATAAAGATGTTGAATTGGAGTTTCTAACGTCGGTTTGTGATTTCATTCTGTAATTGCCAACGAGAAATTATTGTAGTACACTGCACCGTTGCCAAACATTGTGATGAATGTTTCATTTGCCCGAACTATACATGCAATTAAGTTTGCATTCTGCATTTGTTTGGCAAATATTGAACTCATTCCTATATCCTGTGTTAGTCATTCAATAATTATCCAGCAAAACTGGAAAAAACTACTGTTCAACCTAAAGGATTTCTTGTTCGCATGTGACAAACATTTATGTAGAAGTCCGGTTTACACTTAAGTTCATTTCTGTATACATATTACATATACAAGTATATGTGCGGATTTTACTTCACACTTTCGTACAAAATCTGGTCTAGAGTCGAGACATTAGACAGCCATTAGTTATCAAGATGACAGAATACATATACCAAAAAAATCCAACAAGAAAAGAATAATACATATAATAGTTGCAATACACAATGACATTCACGTTCTCAGAGAAATATTCTTGTCAAAAAATTACACTTGACAACGGCAACATCAACCAAGCATGTACTAATGGCTACATCCTCAAGGCAAAACACGCTACTTGAAAGCGTAATTTGTATCAGACACATTTTTACACTTATGCACGTGCAAAGCTATCCTATCTCCTATAGACTAACCCTCGAATCGAGTCCTCCTTATTTAGTGCACACACATCTTCCCAATTTAAAAAATGTGTCACACCAATTCTATTATTTTACCAAATTACGAACGTTACATTCACATAGATGGGACAAGGTCGTGGCTCATGGGATAGCATGACCACCAAAATACTGCAGAATAAAGGGAAAAAGTGGGGGGAAATGTGCCTTTCTTAGGGCAATTTCAAGTCAGTGCCATTTTCTCCCAAAAAAATCAGTATATAAAGCAAGGATAAGAAGAGAAAAAAATAAATTGATTCAAAATAAAAGCAAATGTTCCTTTATTTTAACTTTGAAGCTTGAAACGAAAAAAAAACGTGTCAACGTGTTTAGTTGCTGTCTGCATGCCACATTTGTGTATTATTTATCATGATTATTAACACGGCTGAGAATCTCTCTGGGGCATTCTCTTACATATTATGACTTTGCAGGTTGAACGGGGAAAAATTCTTGACATTTTTTGTTTTGTTTTAGAGGTAAAAATAATGTAAATAAGTATGCATAATTTATAATTTCATTACCTTTTATTCTCTCATAACATTGAAGAAATCGCGTAATTCAAGTCATTTTAATTATTGTTGCAGTGGTGTTTTTGCAATTATTATCATTATTATTTATTCTTATTTCCACCAAGCTTTTCAAGTGTGAATCGGGCATCTATTCATACAAATGTTCCTAATGAGCCTTCTTGATGGCTTAAATAAATTGAGATTCCTATACTGATCGTGATTTTTGCAATAAATGTATGAAAAGTAATAGTCAAAAATAACAACTTTTCATTCATCAAAATGTATATTATTTTGTAATATGTTGCTGTTTTACCAATTGTCGTGCTAGCCCATTGTGAGGCTGGAGGACGTCAACAATTCTTTATTAATAGTAATTAAATGCGAGGAGATGAATGAAGTGCTTCAATGATACACAAATGTTTTTCAATGATTAAAATTATTAAAAAATCTGCTGACGTGGTATCATCTCCAGATTACTTATTGTGAATTTTTTGAAAGCCTGAAAATTTTGTACAAACGTGATTTTTAATTCCATCACAGGAAATTTTTGACATCAATAACCCTTTTTCTCTCGTCCGGAAAACATTATATCTACATACATTAGTGATTTTCTCTGGACTTAATAATAATTCTAGTACATAAATTAATAATTGTAATAATTCCATTATTACGGATTTTTCTGGTGGAACAATGTTTTAGTTTTTCCGGAAAGCCTACAGCCGAATTGAACTAAACCAACATTTAATTATCTTTGACCAAACCTCCTTTAATTCAACTGAGAATTGCCGTGTTTTTTCCTATTGCCTATATACATATTTACACATTTCGCCGGAGGCCTTATTATTACTTGCGGTGTATACTGTATACAGATTACAGATACATATATACATACGACGTTATAAATGTAATTAGGCCCAAGGTACATAATCACGACTTCAAGTGCATAAAACACGAATCACGCCTGGCAAGAAACATCTTTAGGGAATTGATTTGTGAGTCCACTGGCCAATGTATTTCCAAATTGCAAACAATGACAAGATAATAATGTAAGAGACAAATTGCGTGCGTAGGTATGTCCCCCGAGAGAGTGATCGACAGATAATAAAAAAAAGTACAGGTGAACCTCAAGTAAAAATAATAATAATGCCACTTTAGGAAATATATGGATTTTGGAGGCAGATGTTACTCAAAGGAGTAATTGAAATTACCAAGGAAGATCCTTTGGTTACTCACAAAACGTGGTCACGATTTGATTATAACCAATGCCCAGCACGAAGAAGCCAATCTATAAAAATATAAACAATAAATGCTTAATTATTGCACGAGGCCAATAATTTGTGTAACATTTATTATTTACCAAAACAAAGGAGTTCTTTCAGTTGTAAATAAGCCTAGCTGGTATCGGTGTAAACAATTCCGCGCCGATAAAAAACTGACGGGTGAATCATTAAAAATTAGTGAAAATATAATTTGGTAAATACCTACGGAATCCGTATTACCTATATAGGTAGGTAGACATGTATAGGTGCCCATGTATATTTCTGTATACACATATGTATGTGTATATTTATAATTTATCCTATATACAGATGTAAATAGAAAAAAGTTACTACAAAAGTCTCCCGTTGCCCCATTTTCAATGTTGTTTAAGACGTTCAATGTTTTGAAGCGTTGCACGGGAAAAAGGAAAAAAAAAAGTTAGACAAAGAAATTACAAGGAAAGAGTTATGCAATCACCTTTACATTAAGTATCCCTTTCATCGTGTATATATACCGACACATTTTAAAGAATATAATAATTATTGTATCAGGAAATCACTGAACCCAGAACACGTAGCACCTTCCTTGAAATACATACTTTATATACTCTGAGAGTGAAAGAAGAAGGAGAATAAAAAAAAAGCCTGTCGATACTTATCACAAAAGAACACTCTCCCCATAAGAGATAAACGTGCTAAAAGCTTGTGGTTAAACTTTAAAATTAACAAAAAAACGTGTGTTCGAAGAGCACGCACCATGTTAAGATGTAAAATATAATATAATATTCTTCCACAAACTGTATATTTGTATAGGAACACTTATATAATGTTATGGTACACACAATATACAGTACAGTTGATATTTTAATGTGCATCTTAACAATAAAATGTAAACAGTAAACAAATAGGCATACACACATGGTGTTCGTAATTACCGGGCTGACTTAAAACTTAAATGTTGTGCTTACTTGCAAGAATGCACTGTCAACCAACCGCGGTATTTACAATGATATTTTGGGTGTTTTGCTTGAGCTTAATTCGGATTAAGTTTTCATACAATCTCATATTTTTTTAGACCCAAGAGTTAACGTGGGGTCTGCCAATCTCCTTAATGGGACTATTGTTGGAGGAGAAAATAATATTTAAACGAAATTGACATTTTTGCATAATATAAAAATGAAGGTATTCAATGCAAGTCAATTCCTTTGTGAAAAAAAATTCTTTTTTTAAATTCTCTGTAAAATTCTACGTACATTTTTTTTTGTAAAATTCGTGGAATCAGGAAAATTGCAGACTTCAAAAGAAGCCATGCTCTTTATATGTCCTTTCCACAGACTTTAAACTCAGATTTCTTCGGAGTTGCGACGAGATTGATATTATTTCCATTAGGGAAGAATCGTTAAAAAAAGATAATTATATTTAATCATTTTTTTTGTTCGTGAGAAATACATATATCCAACAAAAGTAAACTGGATAGCCAAAGCCAATGTAGACAGGGATTGAATGCATTTTAATACAGGTGTAATATATACTATAGGTGTACTACTATATAAATAAAATATTATATATAAAGATAGAGACTTCATTAAGTACCTCCTTTAATTCAGGCCTTGCAGAATCCATTGCCCAACGTGGCTGCGGAGACCACGATTTCAATGAATGAAATGGAATTTGTTAATGCCCAATTTTTAAAGGGAACAAAGGCAAATAAAGGGATTGAATTTTTCTGTTTTGTAGGAGCAATTTGTTAAAAAGAACATGGCGGTATGTATTTACTAATGGTGGTAGTAGATAATACACACTAATAACTATAAAGATTGAAGATGACTGTTATGGCCTACCATTCATTTGTTGATGCTGTATTGCATCACGATTGACAACGAGAGCAAAAATAATTTTCTTGTCCAATTACTACACAATGTGTCATCTTCCCCTTTGTTCTTTCATACTTCTTCATTGGTCATCTTTTCAAATTGGCAATTGCCTGGGCTGAAATAGGACAAAGAATAATAAATTCCAAAAAACTAAAATCCGAATTTATCTTAAATCTAAAAGCATCACAAAGAGAATGCCTTGCAATAATATACACACCTACATGTCTTTGTTCAAAAACTAATCTAAACCTAGTCTAACTATGACCGTAATTCATAATCAAGTACTAAAAGTAATAATTCATAATAGAGCGAACCATCTGATTTTTATTAGGAAAATACATATAGGTATGCATATATTTATTTTCCCGTACAAATTGTGCCTTTTATGCCTTCAATTTTGGGTATTTCTGGATACATTTCAGGAAATTATGGAGATTTTGGGATGAAAATCAATGGCATTAATTTTGTCTTTTCTTGCATAAATTATTTATGCACACAGATAGCCACTCAACTATTTTATAGAATTTATTTGGAAAAGCCTTTTTATTCCATTTTTCGGAAATACCTAAGCTCTTTCTGGAATTATGTTTTATATTTGTGTCAAAATCGATCTTGAAGTGTCTAAAACTAATTTAAAGTAGCACAAACTGTTTAAAATGAAGTACTTACATATTTCCGGTGGTGCTTTTGGTTTACCCCAAACATCAATTAAATTTTTTTAAATTATGAATTAAAAACTTGAAAATTCAAATTTTATTTATTTTTATACCATTAAATAATTAAAAACGCCAATTTTATTTATTTTTATGCTATTAATTAGAAATATTAATTTCAATTTTTTACTGTAATCATTAAACAGTATTAATTTTTAAAAAATCAATAAAACTCATTCATACGATAAATTGGTGGTGACAGCTGACCTTGCAGAGCAAATCTTCCTATTGAAGCTCTTTAATGTGTATTCTTTGGCATGGTAGCTGCATTGACCTAATCCTGCACAATAATAACATTGAATAACTGCTCAATATCTAAGATATGTGAACACAAATACACGATTTCACCCCAACAATGCTGTGGGAAAAGGGTGAATCGAGGCATATCATTTCGAAAATCACCCAAAACAGTGAAAATTACCTCAATAATTCCTCTGTCCACACCCATTTCCCACGAATAATTACCTGACCACATAGTTATATTGACACATCATCCATTTCTCAAATATCCGTTGTAAAAAAAGGAAAAAAGAAAAGCACGATGACCACTCCAATTTTGATTTAATCCATTGTCAAAACCTGACAAAAGTGCAAGAAAGGACAAAAAAGGTTTTAATCTTCGAGATGATATAACCCAGATCAAATATTTAATTGTGATCCAACCCACATGGATGAGGCAAGTTCTAGGTTTCCGCAACATCTCATCAATATCAGGAGCAAAACACATGAAAAAAAGGTTGAACCAAATACAAAACAAATTGTAGTGTTACCTTCAACAATGACAAAATACATTAGAGATTAGAGACTGCAACATGACGATGAAAGGCTCGAAATACATATGTACATTGTTATGCACACTTTAAAGTTTAAAGGGGGAAAAAATTCACCGCAAAATGCATCCCAATCACGCTAGTTTCTCGTCTTTTGAAGGATGCAAACTGCGATGAAATTTTCATTAATTTTTTTTTTGACTGTCGTTTTTACACGCAATGACAAGGGTGAATGACTTAACGAGAGCCAAAACAATGTTAAATGTCTGGTAACATTGATAAATTGACACTTTCTCTTTTGGACAAATCACGTTTCAGCTGTGAACTATGAATGCAAAGTTTTTTGTCCAGTTGAATGTATTTTGTTGTATGTATGTGTATAATTATATATACTTATATATGTACATATTATATTGTGCATATGAAAGGCTAAAAAGGCTATTTACAGGCAAATAAAAATTATATTTACACCGTTATCACATAATGCACGTAATTTTTACGGATCTTTGCCTTGGTCTAGGGGCATTCAGAGAACCGGAAAAAAACTTTAATTGTGCATTCAGCTAAAGTGCTGACTTGCGACTGCATCAACAATGCAATAGCATCTAATATAATACATATTATATTTATAATAAAATTGACAGTTTTAACTTAACCGTTTCACTGTCCAAATTATATACAAAAACTTGAAAAAATTAAACTCATAAAGTTAATTAGCATGGCTCCACGCTATGTCGTAATTAATTTATTAGGTTATGCTTTATTTGACATTTGGGCATCTTCACTGAATTACAATTGATTCAACCTGTCAAAATCTTGTTTTCCGCATCACCCTAATTATGAAATACATACAAAATTGTGACATAATTAAATACATACAATTAGATGAAGTCTACCTGTCTGCCATAATTAAATTATCTCCGTCTGCGGCTGACCGCCTTTCGATCTACAGGCGTTGGTAATTTCTAATTTCCTTTTGTCGGAAGGCCAGGCGCCTTTATTTGCTCAATTTTTAACTTAATTTTCTTGGTCCGGCTTTATGCCATTTGAAAACTTTAAGACATGGCATAATTATATAAATTGGACAAATTACGAAAATCAGGATACGGAAATTCCTTACCATTTTTATCCGTTTACAAAACAATACCTTTTTCCAAACCGAATATATTTTTCTGAGCCTTCCTAATAACTTTCCTGATAGCGGGGTTCTTGACTAGATTGAATTCCGAAAATTATCCCGACTAAAAAAAATCAGGACCTCTGAGGTCAAATAATTTACGAGCGATACAAAGCCATGTCATCTTTTTTCATAAATTTTGATGGTTATTAGCTACTGAAATTGAAGTGAACCGTCGAAAAATAAGTGCCTTAAAGTGTATTTTAGCCTTAAAATTATTTTACTGATCCTAATTAAGAACTTGCCGATACCACTGCAGAATTTCAATATTAAAAAAAATAATTAAATTACTACATGTCCCATGTTAAAAAGGAACTAGCGCCATTCTTAGGCTCGGAACATGCCAGTAACTGAGCAGAAAATGGTTACCGTAATAATCGTCAATAAGGTAACAAGTTCTGCTGCACTCAATGAACGACTTGGTCAATACTAAAAGGGTTTAATGGACATGCTTTTTTTGTATTTTTTTCTATACTATTATTTAATACATTTACCTATTTACAAGGAGAGGGAAAAAAACTATTGTCATCAATGGAAAAATCGTGCTTCTGGTCTCACACGTCCCTTTTTCACTGGGCACAATCCTTTCCTTAATGTCGTTCATCACGTGAGCATAAAGAAGGTAAAAGGAAGTTTATTAAGAAGTTAAAATCCTGATGCTGACCATACTTCTGGTGTTAACTAATATTATTATTATGAAAAAATACATTCTCTTTGACGGCGATTGGCACTCTGTACGATATTCCTGCTTCATACTTAAGTCCATGTTATAAGGTAGAATTTTATTGTGTAGGTACTTACATATGTATATGTATTTATATAGGTACATATTATGTACATATAGCAAAGGGAAAAAGGGGAGCCTCTCTATCACTGATGAATTGGAGACGATGACCGACTTCCTTAAAAAAAATTGGACTTTCAATTTTGTTAGCCCTCAATTTTATTTGGGACTTTTTTTTTTACACATTGTTACATTCTATTCTTTCCCCTTCTTAAGTATTTCAAGATCCGCCGTCAATAGTGGATACTATTTTTTTTAATTTAATGACAAACACACGCATTCTCACATTGTCGGATCCTGGCAGTGTCCACCACGTTTGGTTGTATGTATTTTTTTTTAATTTAATAACATTATGTATTATTCTCTCCTTTATTTTGTACAAAATATCCCCTCGGCCTGTGTATTTTTTTTGAAACTTTTGAACATTCACATTGTCCCCAAGACATTTCCCTCCCAGTCATTTTGATTAGACGCTTTGATTGTTCCCTTTTTTAAAACAAAAAAATTATCCACTATTTCTTTTGCAAGAAAAATCGACGGGAAAAATGAGTCTTTTTGTATTGAAAGATATTTCCTATGGATTTATAGTGATTGCCTTTTTTTTTTGGTGCACAATTCACCTCCGGGATGTTGTTCTTTTACCAATGTTTTTTGTACAGTTTTTTCCCTTGATAATCAATCGAGCTACACATCTTACAACATCTTTTTTTTTTTGACGTCCGCTTTACCCTTCTGGTGCTTGTTAAAGGGTTTATGAGAGGAAAAAAAAAGTATGACAACAAAAGTATTGGAAATACATAATCATCAATGTGTTCATTTGCGATAGGGGCTTTTTACCCTACAAAATATGCCTTTTTTTATTAGTATTATTATATTATTATAGTATTATTATATTATTATATTATATTATATTATGTACAATGGCCTACTAACGAAATGGGGGCCCTGTAAATATGCTATCTTCTAAACTCGGTACTCATTCAATCAGGATGAGATTGACCAATGCACGGAAGAAAATCAGAAATAAAAAAAAAATGGGTGATTAAAAATTAAAAGGATTAAATATGTTAGGTAAGGCCATTCTTTCGTCCATTACTTTTAAGCACGGAAGGAAATAAAAATAAAATAGGTGAGGATAGCATGCTAACTTTAATTTCTCCCCTAGAAATCCAATTTTTTTAAACTCATACTTAACACCCTCATCTCATGTGACATTTTGTATGTTCGAAGATTTTTATTGTTATATTCCCTTTTTTTTACGACGTACTTTATCCATAATTACAAGGGAAGTTCCTGGTCTTTATTACATAACTTGTGTTGCGGTAATTAACACCATAAAATCATACGTAAGTAGCTCTTGTAATGACACTTATAGATTTTTATGCATGGTAAAATAAATTAATAGACACGGAAATGCAAAAAGGATCTTTTTGAGAGCAGAACTGCAATGGAAAGTGGAAGGTGAGAAGTTCCCATGTCAAAGATAATTAAATTGTTGAAACAGAAGCTTTTGTATAGCTGTCCAATTGGGGAAGGGTTGATGCACTGTATGACGTTTGTTTATTGTCTTATAGTAAATCTGTGCTAATTACTGTAGGAAAGAAAAGGGAAGAGAAGGAACGTATTTGACCACCAAATCCTTTTAAATTAAAATCGGAAGTTTGTACAAGATAATTAAAATTGAAAGCTTGTGAATCTATTGCCTCTGATAATTGTGAAGTTAATTAAACAAACAATAAGTCGTACAGAATTGTATTGGTTTTTTAAAAATTATTTTAAAATAGGTAATATTCTCTTGACGCTTCTTTTATGGGGGAACAATTGGAAGGGAAAAGTCCCTAAAGATTTTTTTTGTGGTTGACAGGGAAAAAAAAGTTTCATCTGCATGCTAATTAGTGTTTACAAAACATTTTGACGAATCCTGCCAACATAATTGTAAAATAAGCATAAACACGTGATTTAATTGTATTGCTGTAATTGCTTAATAGGTAATTTTCGACTAACATATTAACGAATTCACATTTTATTGTCTTTATTTTTTTTCACATTTTATTGTCTCTGCTAGCATTTAATTTAACTAAAATATATACGGTCATATTGGACCACAGTCACCGCTCAGCACCTCAAGGATTGTGTGAAAAAAGGGAATTGGGTCAGATTTCGAAAAATTGGAGCATTCTTTGGGTTCATTTTGTCATTTAAAAAAATTGTTAAATTTATTAACAATAAAATCAAATCACGAACTACATAAAAAAAAGTTGGCTGTCAACATTGCAGATCCTCTCCCCCTTTCAATCTCAATCAAGGTGCAAGAGAATGTCTCTGACATTTTCAAATGACGCTTCTTACATATGTCTTTCATCTCAAACCAAGCAAAACAGATTGTTCTGTTTTCAAATATTAATTCTTTTTTTTTTCAAAAAGAAACATAAAGAAACCTTCCAAATGAAAAACACACATGTGTTACATTGATTAAAATTATTAGGGGTAAAAAAAAAGCTTTTTATTACTAGCTGTGGAACAGAAAGAAAGTATATAATATTTTTGGTTTTAATAAAAAAAATGTGAAGGTTAGGTTCAACATGAAGGGACGATTACCCTTCAACAAAAATGACACATAAGTGCAGGCGGATTTAATAATAATAATAAATCCAGTCTCAGAATATTTTTTTTTTCACATTATGTGTCATTCTCTCCCTCAATTTGCAATCTGCGTGCGTAAAGTTGATTATAAATATAAAAAAGTGTATATATACAGATATAATGTTATATGGACAAGGAAAATTTTTGACAACTTCATTGGTGCTCGAAGCTATCTTTGTACTTTTATGACTCCTTCATTTTATGATAATGCTTTTTTATATAAATGCACAACTAACAACGTGCTTAGCATTGGACTTTAAAAAAGTAATATGAGGGTGCCTTTTTTCTTTTTACCCAGACTAATTTTGTCAATCCACTTTTCATCTTATCACATCATCGTGTATTAGGTAATTCACATACAATTATTATATACTCTAAAAATGGACTTTACAATCTGTGTACATGTGTACATTGAGACGTATCACATTAAAAATCATACAAGAGAATTTCCACGTGTGTGCTCCTCTTGCTCTGGCATTGAATGTAATGACATGTTTTAACGCTCTCTCAGAATCCATTCTGACCCGAACGATGACGGTAATCCTATTTTTTGGCGCATATTTCCTATTATTTTTTAAGAAAGAATAGGAACCAAAATAAGATGGCATAGTAAACCAAGGGACGTGAGAGGATGAAGGACAACAAATGGAAGGGAAGGCGCAGGGACAAATATTAAATTATATGTATGAGGACCGTTCGTCGAGGAAAGAGGCTCGTGATGACCAAAAGGAGACAAAGCGGGAAAGGGTTAGCTATGGGTTTTGAAATTTAAGACTGAAAGGGACAGTTTACAGATTTGCAGGATGGAATTCACAGTGTCATAAATATCATAAGTATACAGATTGGACAATGAAAGGGAAGGAGAAAGAATATCGAAGTATAGAAGTAAGGAAAAGGGACACAGGACTCACAGCAGAGAAACGACATAAGCAGAGAAACAAGAAAACACTGACGACATAAATAAAGAGACATGTAGAGGAGAAAAATAAAGAGTATAGAGGAGAGATATAAAGAAGAAATACATAGAAGGGAAAAAGCATATCGAATATAGAGTAAAGAGATAGAAGGAAATAGAAGGAAAACAGGATACCAAAGTTAAAATAAAGAGATATGAAAAGCAGAGAAAAACGAGATATAGGAGATAGGAAGAGTATTGAAGTAGATAAACAGGGGGAAGAGATAAATAGGGAAGATAAAGTAATAAATAGAGGAGTGAAAGGGAGATAAATACAGAAATATATAAGTAGAGGTGAGGAGAGAGAGAGAAAGAGATAAATTATAGAGGAGAGAAAGCGAGAGAGAGAGAGAAAGAGAGAGATTATAGAGGAGAGAGAGACAGAAATTATATAGGACAGAATTATAAATTATACAGGAGAAAGAGAGAAAGAGGAAGACATAAATGGTAGAGGAGATAAAGATACAATGAGAGGAAAGAAACAAAGAGAGAGAGATAAATTATAGAGGAGAAAAAGAGAAAAATAAAAGGAAGGAATAGATAAATTATCGAGAAGAAAAAGAGAAAAATAAAAGGAAGGAATAGATAAATTATCGAGAAGAAAAAGAGAAAAATAAAAGGAAAGGAATAGATAAATTATCGAGAAGAAAAAGAGATAAATAGAGGGGAGAAATAGAGAGAGAAAGAGCTAAATAGAGGAGAGAAATAGAGAGAGACAAAGAGATAAATACAGGAGAGAAATAGAGAGAGACAAAGAGATAAATACAGGAGAGAAATAGAGAGAGACAAAGAGATAAATAGAGGAGAGAAATGGAGAGAGACAAAGAGATAAATAGAGGAGAGAAATAGAGAGAGAGAGAAAGAGATAAATAGAGGAGAGAAGGAGAAGCAAGAAAGTTAAAAAGAAATGCATAGAAGAGAAAAGAGGCAGTGGCGAGAAAGGAAAAAGAGAAATAGGTATTTTAAACGAAAATATAGACAAGGTGAAAGAACATACAGCGAAAATGCGCTAAGAATTCACCGAAGATACGGAGACGAAGAAAAAAACGTATAGAAGAAGAAAAAAAATGAGAAGGAAAAGTAGAGAAGAATTGTTTCCCCTCGAGAGATGTGCATGTTCATTCAGGTGCAAGATTATTCCATCTCTCCGTCCAAAAAAATAAAAATCTTCCCGCGTACACATACGTATGCATTTACGCGAGGAGAATTTCGCTTCATTTGTACATATGATTTTTGAAGACACAAATTTCTGTTATGCCATAAGTATTCTTTTCACGCGGCTTATATGGCTTGATATGTGTTGCGATACGAGACTCACGTTTTTTAAGGCAATATCATTTTTTCTCCTTGCACCGTGTGGATCCTTGTCATGATACTATTAACAACGTCATACTTTTACTACAGACCTACTAAAAAAGTATGAACTAAAATAAATTTGTACAATAATAAAAATTTGTCTTGTAACCCAAACATAAAGGAGTGAGAGTCCATATTTTTTTTTTAGAATCCATTGATCTATCTTCACCTATTGTTCACCAGGAGCTTTGGAGCCCCCCACCATGTAATTTTATTTGACCGTGTCTCTTTATACCGAGTAATACAATGTATGCACAAATGCGCTGTTTAGTTGTTACGCAGTTACATTACTTTGCTTTAGGGGCCAACAAAAGGAGATTAAAAATCTTATCCCTCCACGTATCCTTTTGTATGGGTGGTTTATTATGACTTGCTCTGTTGAAATGAGGAGTAGGAGCTGGTGAAAATAAAATCATGAGTGATGATGATGTTGATGGGAATTATGGATGTCAGTGCCTTTTTTTTACCTGCAAAAAAAACTTTTTCTGCAAAATAAAATGGTAATTACTTAGTCATAAAAGAATTAATCATAATAATCAGCCACTCTATAACCACTATTAGCTGCTAATCGGCTCTCATGATAGTTATTCTTGGAGTTTAACAGACAACTTTGTATATTGTTGTAGGTACAATAATTTATATGTGCTTTGTCTGCAGGTGGACTCAATTATTTGATTATAATGCCCTTTATTTGTTATTATTACTTAATATTATTATAATTAGAGTGTGGATTAAATTTATTATAAAAGTACACTGTACGACTGCACACTTGTTAGATAGGAATAATTAATTTTTGTTCACATAACACGAGTGAGAGTGAGGGGCAACATGGGGCAATATACTCCGTATTTTTTAATCGCTTCTACGCTTTTACTTCTGGGGGTCAGTCGTAATATGCATGGACCTTAGTTAGATTGTTAGTTTAAATAACATATTTAATCTAACAATTTAGAAATATAGACATACGAGAGAGAACAGCAAAAAAACACAATAAGAGAAAGCAAAAAAGGAGATAAAAATCACGGAACCAAGAAATGGAGAATGAAATCTGAAAAGAGAGAGAAAGCAGGAAAAACAGGAAAAGTTGTTAAGCACGTCAGATAGTACACAGACAACAGCATAAAATACAAGGAAAGCAGCATAAAATACAGGGAAAGCAGCATAAAATACAGAGAAAGCAGCATAAAATACAGACAAAAACTGGAGGAAATGAGAAAGAAATGTAGAAAAAGCAGTAAAGATGAGAAGCAAGGAAGCCAGAAATTACAGAGAAAGTAGCAACAAATACCAACAAAAAATCTGGGAAAACAAGAAAAAGGAAATGCAGAAAAAGCAGGTAAAGATGAGCAGAAAGAAATCAGCAAAAACACAGAGAGAAAAACAGGGAAAGATGACAAGCTAAAAATTCAGACAAAGCAGAGAAAGCTGGAAAGAAATAATGAAAGCGAAATCAGACAAGAAAGGGAGCCGAGAAAACGAAATGGAAAACGCAGAAAATAGTAGAGAAAAAACATTAGAAATATGCAGGAAGCAAAAGAGAAAAACAGAAGAGAAATATGCAGAAAGCAAACGAGAAAAACAGAAGAGAAATATGCAGAAAGCAAAAGAGAAAAACAGAAGAGAAATATGCAGAAAGCAAAAGAGAAAA
>JAQGBT010001739.1:0-29165 GCA_034698585.1 Disparrhopalites patrizii | reverse complement strand
TAAATGGCAAATATTTAAATACTGGTAAATGGCAAATATTTAAATACTGGTAAATGGCAAATATTTAAATACTGGTATGTAAATGGAAACTGTTATTTGGAAAAAGGAGTATTTATAAAAATCTGCAATATTTAAAACAATTACAACATGCGCGAAAAATGCGCAAGAATGTAGAAATTTACTTTTCTAAAAGCTTTTAAATAATACTATGGAAAGTTTTCTTTTTCAAGGATTCCAGTACTAATTGAATAAAATATATGTTTTTTCAAAAGTAATTTGCAGTTTCGTTCAAATTTTCGCAACCACGTACACACTATGTACATTTGATCCGAAAACATGTAATAAGCTTTCAGATCAAATGTAGTTGAACCATATATGTAGAAACACAAACATTTTGAAATAATAAGGTATAATTTGCTGTTTTTATATGTATAAAAATTCCGAAAGGTAACCCACTTCTCCCGGAGCAGAGCCGTGCTGGTATGGACGTAGATCATAATTGTAAAGACAGGAATTCCCACCATGGAAAAACAGTACGTGCTAGAATACGCCGAAAACGCCACATGGAAGAGCCAAGTACCCGAATTGTGCCAATCCTTTGGCAAAATAGAATAAAATGACAAACTTGAGTCTGAATACAGAATGTCCCGAAGGAAAGATTGGAGCATCCGAAGGAAAATGATTCCCGTCGTCACCGTCACGGATTTCAAATCTCTCCGAAAAGCTTTCCCTAAAACCAAATAACAGCAATACAAAATTTAAATTCCAACATTCAAATTTAAATTCCAACATTCAAATTTAAATTCCAACATTCAAATTTAAATTCCAACATTCAAATTTAAATTCCAACATTCAAATTCAAATTCCAACATTCAAATTTAAATTCCAACATTCAAATTTAAATTCCAACATTCAGATTTAAATTCCAACATTCAAATTTAAATTCCAACATTCAGATTTAAATTCCAACATTCAAATTAAAATTCCAACATTTAAATCCGAACATTCAAATTTAAATTCCAACATTTAAATTTTAGCCAACTTACTCGTCCGCCTAAGAAAAAGAATCCGATTGAGAAGAACACTGATGATCACATGCTTTGAGTAGAGGTTCAAAATACCCCCCAAAATGATCAAATTAACCGAAGCAACCGTCCAAAGCCCAAGAAGTTCCTTCCTCACCACATATCTTTCTGTCGGACTCCCATTTTCATTTACTAGATGCTGGAATAAAATCACCACAAAATTCCGAAGCAACCAACCAGTTTTCAGGGAATGTCCCACAACCACCAAATAGAACCAAACCGCCCAACGGATACCTCCCCTCCTGTAAGGCCGTAGTAAAAATCCCTTCCCGTCCCAATTGTAAGGAATGACTCGGAAGAAACACAGGGACTTCACCAAAAAACAGAACATGGGTATAAATTTTTCCCGAGAATTTTTGTGAGTGTGCCAGGCTTTCAGGGTCGGGAGTAAATCACGGACACGTCCGAATCCACCCATGCCGGTCAATAAATGAATATGTTTCAAGAAATAAATGCAATTTATGCCACAATGATAATGGGTATGGCACAATGGAATTAAATCCCCGGAAATCGTAGTTGTATTTTAATTCAATTTACCCGCCTCCGGCATCAATCAGAACCCGCCAAGAATGCCAAACAACCTATTTTCCACAATTAAAAGCACGTACCCGTTGATTATAATTTGGGTTTACCTCTCGCATTTCGTATAGTGCCTGGCTTTCGTACTTTCCTATTACTGATATTCATCTTAGTACGATTTTGCACCCAAATATTTTGCCTTTGAATTGTCCTCGGTAAATGGGGGGAAAATATCCAGGGATATCTTACCGATTTATTGATGAAGCCCAAAAGGGAGTTACGACGGTGTCCCGTTATCTATCATAATTGCTCTTAGAGCATGTATAATCATATAGTTATAACTGAATTAACCTGACAAAACCATCGATCTGATGGCAATATGTGACGAAAATTCACAATTACTCTGTTTCTGTTTTCCATTCACAAAACATGTTTTCAGTGAATCCATTCATTGAGGTATTTCTCTCTCTCTCTGTGGCATTACTGAAAGCACTATTATTCTTCATACAACTGGGCTTCCCGGCCGATAATTCCGTATAAATGTATTATATTTCAGTCACCGCAATTAATTTAACTACACCAAAATGTCAATATTTCCATCCATGAATGAACGCAGAAAAAACCGTCTACAGCGGAGTATCTCTATTACAACATTGAACGGAAGATAAAAAAATATTGTTACTGGGAAATGTTGTTATATAGAACACAAGGTATGACATCGGAATCGGTATTCGAATTCAAAACGGAATTACATTAATATTTTCCCCTATTTTAATCGGAATTAGTATCCGTATTTTTGTCAGAAAAATATTTTAATGGGAATTTATAATTAAAAATGCATTCGAAATTCAAATTCCTATTCAAAACTTGACATTTGGATTCCGATATTGTATTGATATTCGAAATTTTTTTCAGGATGTTGTTAATTCCCACCATCGGGCAAGTTTTTTTTGCAACATGAGGGTATAGCAACAATGATTTATTTCAATTGCCAGTAATATAACTATTAAAATTAATAAAGGCATCGATTTTTGCAAAATCAGAGTTTAGCAGTCAATTTATAATTTTGTCCATTGATTTTGCGTTAATTTTCAGCTACAAATTATGTCAGATTGCATTGCAAATACATTTTTACATGTATTCGAAAAGTATTTGAATACTTATTCATGACCCTGAATATTTGAATAAAATTGCATTGGAATTAGAATTTATATTTTAGATATACGAAATTTAAATTTGTTTTCATAATTAGGAAAAATATGTATTTTAATTTGAATTTGAATTCATATTTTTTCGAATATCATTCCTTGATAGAACATGAAATATGGGCTTCACATTAACCAAGGGCGAAAAAAATAATGATTTTACATAGAAATGTTGCTATAAAGAGACTTGCTATAGAGAGACTCCACCGTATACAGGTGGGTTTAAGTGCCATTTAATGGACCAATGTTAGGCAACACAGGCAAATGATGAGGCAGCATAGTCTTTAATTACATCCAGAAAATTTGGAGAGCAAATTTAGGGTGATCCAACATAATATTTTCTTCCAGCCAGTTGATGACGACAAATATTTGGCCGGAAAACCATTTTCATTCACAAAGCCAGTGAAATTAGTGGTTCGATTAATTGGCCAGAATTGGGCAGGAAAACAGCTATCAATCCTACGCCCAAATCAAGCTTTATTTCTGTTGTCGCAAAAATTGTCCTGGAAGTACTTATTTGACGGAAAGCATCTTTCATTTATATTTAATCACGCATATAAGTATGCCCACATCAATTTGCATTGTTATTGGCAAAACATTTCCATAAGTACTTTTTTGGTGAAGAGCATCTTTCATTCATTTTTAATAATGCCTCATGCTCACCACCCAAAATGTGGAATAGCGCAAAATGGATGGAAAATAAATTTCGCCAAAATAATTGCACCCTCATGATTTTTAAGGATTAATAATTTACCAGTTTTATTTAATTTCGTAACGCAATATTAATTAAAACAATTAGAACGCAAAATCGCTTTTTACCACACAGTACATTTACTCGGAGGGTTCATTTTGGAACCAGCAGGACATCCCCATCTCTCGGAGAAGATGACAGAGTTCTGCAGAGCTCCCAAAATTCTAAATTCAGCCGGCGCATGCGGGTCCGTGAGGAGCTGGTTCCTCAGTGCTTCCGGAGTAATATCTTCGCACCAAAGCTGCAAAATAAAAATTTATTCTGTATTCAATACTTGTGAAGGGAATTTCACAGGAAATATGCATGTACAAACATATCTACAGTCAATTCTCTCTATAACGGACCTCCTTATAACGGTTGCTGCACTATAATGGTGTTCACAAACCCGCCCGAGACCATTTCAATGCTAAAATCTTCCTCTACAACGGTTAT
Source organism: Disparrhopalites patrizii (assembly GCA_034698585.1). Classification (NCBI taxonomy): domain Eukaryota; kingdom Metazoa; phylum Arthropoda; class Collembola; order Symphypleona; family Sminthuridae; genus Disparrhopalites; species Disparrhopalites patrizii. The sequence continues at coordinate 25,173 of JAQGBT010001739.1, read as the reverse complement.
TTTATAACGAGTTTTTCTTTATACCAGGGAAGCTCTGAATCCCCGACCAATAAATGTCTTTTGTTATAACGGTTTTAGGCCACGCCCACACGTGCTCTACCGGTTTTTTCATATTTCCGAATCCCCGCCATGAATTCCTTTTTGCTATAACGGTTTTAGGCCACGCCGTCACACGCTATATGTAGCATAGCAGTTTTTTCAAATTTACAAATCCCCCGCCATAAATTCCTTTTTGCTATAACGGTCTTTAGGCCACGCTCTCACACGCTATGCCGATTTTCCGGTAATTTCAAACCCCCCGCCATTAAAACAGTTTTGTAACGGTTTTTCTTATAAAGGTTAATCGTTATAACGGTTTTTCTGGCTGCTTTTTGCTAAGCCGTTATAGAGATAATCAGGGAACGGAATCGGAATTGGTACTCAAATCGGAATTATATATTTTGCCAGGATTCGAATCGAAATTAGTATCTAAAAAACTACTAAAAAAGATTGGAATCTGAAATTTTAATTCAAAAAAAGTAGCGGTACTTCAATTCGAATTAATATTTTCGCAATAATAATTCGGATTCCAAGTTTTGTATGTTTTGATGACAATTTGTCGTAATTTGATTATGTGTGTTTGCTAGCACATAATCAGTGTTGCCGTCGAACATTTACAGCATTTTATGATTATTTGAAATACTTTGGGTTGTCATTTGTCACACTATGAAATCCTAGTGTCAGACAGGGAGCCAGCTATTCTTAAGCTATTCCAGCGATACCAATGGATCTATACGAGTGACAATTGCAGTAATTTTTGAGCGTAAAAGTGCTGAATCAGTTAACAAAATCAGTTAACAAAATGAATCAGTTATCAGTTAAAAGTTTTCAAAAATTATTTGAATTAAATCCGTATTTTCCGATTTTTCCAATTGATCGGAATCTAAATTAAAACTCAAATGCTCAAATATCCAAAATTATAATTCGTATCCATATTTTCGAAAATTTGATATTTAAATTCGAATTTAAATTCAAATTTTTTCCGATTCCGTTCCCTGGAGAGAATTGACTGTATATGTAAGTGTGTAAAAATATATGTACGTATATGTCTTACATTGGCATAGCTGAGGAAAAAGAGCTGTTCGGCGGAGTATTCTTCCAGCCCCGGAAGTCTCTGCTCCGGCTGTCCATTGTTGCTGGTAGCCACCCAGTTCAAGTAAGCCCTGAAGGCCTCCCGAAGCCCACCGTTGTCGGCGATGTTCTCTCCTTGAGTCAATTGGCCATTGACATTCCCGTGCTCCGTCTCAAAATTGCTGTACTGATCAATGATGCACTTGGCTTTCTCCAAGAATTCCGCCTTCACTTCCACGGACCACCAGTCCTCCGCATTTCCATCCTTGTCATACTGACTGCCCTGGTCGTCAAATCCGTGTGTGATCTCGTGGCCAATCACCACTCCGATACCGCCGAAGTTGACCGCTCTAAAAGTATAAAATCTCCGTATAAACCAGACATGTTTAGCCCTTGAAGGCATTCGTTTTAGTCAAAAGGAAAAAGGGATGGCAAGACACAATTTGCCAAAAGTTAAGGTCTGTACAGGGCGGACCTTAATTTTGGACAGCTTGGGGAAACGAGCTACAGTGGAGTCTCTATATAGCAAGTCTCTTTATAACAACAATTCTATGTAACAACATTATTTTTCCAGCCACTCGTACATGTAAGATGTAAATTTATGGTTCTTTATAACAATCTTTCCCTATAACAATATTTTTCGCCCTTCCCTTCAGAGTTGTTATATAGAGACTCCACTGTAGTTATATAGGCAATATTGAATAAATGCAGGCCAGAATACATTTTTTAAAAGCCAGGGTGTACAAAATTTAGGTCTATACAGTGAACTCTCTCTACAACAACTCTCCTTATATAACAACTTTTGCTCTATAACAACTTTATTTTTCAGCCCTTCGTATATGCAATGTACATACTAAATGTCCAATGTAACAACTTTTCCATTTAACAAGCATTTTTGCTCTTCCCTTCAGGGTTGTTTTAGTAGTGAGAGTCCACTGTAAACAGTGGAGTCTCTCTGTAACAAGCCTACCTATACAACAAGGTTTTCCATATAACAAGATTTGTCCTCCACCGTAGCATTTCTACATTCCGAACTTGCTCTATATGACCATTTTTCTGTATAACATTTCCCCGTAACAATATATTTTCCCCCGCCTTTCCCAATAAAATTACACCTGTCAGAAGTTCCCTGTAACAACATTCAGTTTTTGAGCGGGCAAATTGGTGAGACTAAACACCGCGCTGGAGCCAAATAGCCAAATTATCAAGTTTAAAATTTAATTCTGTCATTTGCATTAAAAATATGCAAATATCTTTAAAATGGAATTCTTGTGCTTAAATTTTAATATCATTTTGTTTTCCCCAAAATTGTCCAGGTTCTGTGTAACAAGTAACAATTCTACTTTAGAACAACAATATTCGTCCTTCCCTGAAATGTTTTTATAGAGAGACTCCACTATATACTCCACTGTAGTATAAACAAAATAATAATAAAAACGACTTACTCCAAAGCTCCCTTGCGGTAGAATGGAGGCTGCAAAATTCCAGCGGGGAAAGCTAAAATGGTACATAAAAAATATCATTTAATTATCTCTTTTATACATTTTTAGGGAAAATAATCTATGAATAGTTGTCCAAATCTTACTGATGGAATTCAACTCCGGGGAATAAAAGGCATTCACAACGCCGGGGTAGGTGAGCCAGTAGTCGTCCTTATCAGTGGGCACTCGCAAGGTCTTCAGCGTTTGATCGCCCATCCAGTTCGACAACTTTATCACACTGTCCAGATATGTGTTTGCCGCAGGCTCAGTGGGTAAGGAAAGCTTTTAGGAATAAAAATAGAATCGTTAAATTTAGGGTTAGAATTTGCAGGAAAATTTAGCACGCATCAATGTCTGGTCGGTACAATTTTATTTACTTTAGCATAGCCGGATTTGTATTTTGTTTTTGTATTTACCCCTTCGTACTCCTTCTCCATTCTGTTCTTCTCACTAATCCATTCTGGGAAGGCCATGAAGGATCTGATGGTCTCGGATTTGGCGAGCGCATTTGCTCGGGTATCGAGATCCATCCATCCGGTTTCGTTGAGGATTTGACGGAAGGCAAGCATCAAATTCCCCACCATCGCATCCACATTCTCCTTCGCGGCCGTGTCAAAAGCTCTTTCCACGTACTTGGTGCCAATGGCCATTCCAAAGCCGCTCATGGCGGAGTTGGCGCACACGGTGGTTCTAAGGAAAATAAACTATTTGTTAAAAATATCCAAATTATCAAATTTCCAAATTATCAAATTTCCAAATTATCAAATTTCCAAATTATCAAATTTCCAAATTATCAAATTTCCAAATTATTAAATTTCCAAATTATCAAATTTCCAAATCATCAAATTTCCAAATCATCAAATTTCCAAATTATCGAATTACCAAATTATCAAATTTCCAAATTATCGAATTTCCAAATTATCAAATTTCCAAATTATCAAATTTCCAAATTATCGAATTTCCAAATTATCAAATTTCCAAATTATCAAATTTCCAAATTATCAAATTTCCAAATTTCTAAATTTCCAAATATTCAAATTTCTGAATTTCCAATTTATATCAATCATGATACATAATTTGATTAAATTATAAACCAATTTCGAAAGTCTCACCTGGCACTAGGAAGACTTTGGCCCGTGCGGGCTTGCGTCCACTTGAAGGCAGCATTGCGCATGGCCTCCGTCGTTTCCGGGATGAGCCCAGAAATTAGGCGCCAGTGGACGTAATTGGCCACCACATTTGGTTCTTCAGTCTCGATGATTTCATGGACCTTTTCCAGGTATTCTTCTTCCAGGGCAATCACCGTCTCCGTATCGCTGATGGGGATGCCGGTGCCCTCAAAAAGCGCGTCCAGGTGTTCTTTCCACAGGATCTTTCGCTGTTTTGGGAAAGAGGATCATTTTTTAAACATCCCGCAAAACCTTAAAGGGATCATTATAGGTGTACGCCAAAAGCAAAAAAGCGTTTTATCGGGAAAATTTCCGTTCAGACCATTTTATCTCATTCCGAAAGCTAGCTTTAGACAGTGTAAGAGCAATTTTTGCACAATTAAACATACAATGGAGTATCTCTATATAACAACTTTTTTCCTAATGACAGAGTTGTCGCTCCCCAGTAGCATTCACACATTATAAACTTGTTCTATATATAGCAATATTTATAAAACCACATTTCTCCATAACAATAGATTTACCTCGCACTTCATAATAGACACTAAGTACAAACTGTACATATAGTGGGCTAGACTCTCGCTATAACAACCGTGAAGGAAAGGGCAAAAATGGTTGTTAAATGGAAAAGTTGTTATGTGGAACATTTAATATGTACACTGCATATATGAAGGACTGAAAAATAAAGTTGTTATGGAGAAAAAGTTGTTATAGATAGAGTCCACTGTAGTTAGAAATTCCCTATAACAACAATTATATTTTGAGAGGGAAATATGGTGAAACTAAAAACTGCGCTAAAACTAAATCATATAAATTTGTACGATAAGCCTAAGGGCAAATTTTAAACAAACGCTATATAGCCTAAGTTGATAATTGATAAAAAGGATAATTTCTATAAAGTATAATTCTATGGTTAGAAGAGGCATACTGTTCAAAGTATAATTTTGTTGGGCAAAGCATCATTTTTTTAGCAATAAAAAGCATAAAAATTTGGCTTGTCCTAAACATCATTGGATGTACATATACGTACGTACCTTGGCCGGAGTCTCAATCTTCCCAATGTAATCGTTGAGGGTGTATTTATTGTAAATCCTGGTCGTATTTGTCCGGTTTTCGTCCGAGCCTGAGACTTGGGCAAGTTTGGTTTCAAATGCGATCACACTACGTGCTTGAGCCTCGGCGACGGGCTTTGTGACGGCGGATGGGAAGACTTGGGAGAATTCCACGGCGACTGTCGCATAATATTCCACGTAGGCGTCAATCAATTTCTTGTTCTCCTCGTTTTCCTGGTCTAAGAGGACAGATCGTGAGACGAAGAAGGTACCTTGGTCCAGCTTTAAAAAGAGATGAAATCATATTTAGAGAAAGAGGATACATGGCTGGGGATTCAAAGCTACAGAGAAAAACCCTTTTACATTCCACTTTTCCTACAACGGCCTCCCCTATAACAGTTCTAACTCTATAACAGCAGCAAAAACTGCTCCCCGCAAAAACTTGCTCCAATTGTTAACATAGAAATCAAGGTATTACATACAGGCGTATGTATCGGTATTCGATTTCTAATCGGAATTATATTCATGTTTTACAGTTTTCTAATCCGAATTAGTACCATAATTTTGTTAGAATACTATTTTAATTGAAATTTATAAAATTACAAATACATCCAAAATTCAAATTCGTATTCAAAACTGGACATGTAAATTCCTATACTTAATTGGTATTCGAAGATGCCTTATTTATGTTGCCTTCAAACAAGTTTGGTTTTGCAAAATCAGAGTATTTATTTTTTGAATTGACAGTAATATAATTATTCCTTCGGTTAAACCTTTTGGATTTTTGAAAAATCAGAGCTTGCGGAGTCAATTTATAATTTTTTAAATTGATTTTTCGTTTAAGTCAGGCTACAAATTATGCCAGTTTGCATTATAAACGAATTTGTAAAAAGTATTCGAAAAGTATTTGAAAAGGTACTTTGTATGTGTCTGAGTATTTGAACAAAACTGTATCGAAATTAGAATTTATATTTTAGATATCCGAATTTGTATTCATAATACGGAAAAACACGTATTTTAATTCGAATTTTAATTCATATTTTTTCGGATTGTCATTCCATGATAGAAATGTCTGTTTTCTATAACAGTTTTTCTCTAAACCGGGCAAAATTTATGCTTTATAGGGTGCTGTTATAGAGATAGTCGATTGTATATAGAGAGAAGTATATACAACATATTGGCTAAAACCTCCATAGGGAGAGATGCTTAATGGCGGGGAATTCAAAACTTCCTCGTTATAGAGAAAAACTCGTTAAAGAGGAAACCTTTAATACATAGAGAATTATTTTATCATTGCAAGCCGGTCGACCAAATTTGTGAGCACCGTTATAGGGCGAAAAACGTTATAGGGAAACTTGTTATTGTTCTTATAGAGAGAAATGTCAGTATACTTACGTGGACGACACGTTGCGACGTATTTTTGATGTCCTCGCTAACATAAACACGGACGATGGGGGAGTCCAAGTATTTTTGACGGATGGTGCCGAGCGCCTTGGACAAATCCAATTTATTCGCATCCCCGCCAATCGTCGGCCATCCTCCGAAATCTGCCGAGCGCAAATATGTTGCTTCCAGATTCTCTTGCTCTGTGTAACAAAGCAAATACATATTACATCGCATACATGCAGATAATTTTTTCTCTATAACTGTACCAGGAACATAGGCACAAAAGCACGATTATTTTCCTTTGTTAAAAAAAATCTTCAAAATTTTACGAAATAGTGCAAATATTGACATATTTTCTAAATCTCAAATCTCTCAGAAGCCCAATTTCTTGCTAGTTTTCATGAGACTTATACACCATCATTATTAAGACTGATGTCCACTTAATCCATGCATATACATACATATTTTTGAATGTAGGTAGCTAGATTTAGATAGAGAAAGCACAAATCTAGCAAAAGCAGGAATAAAAGCCTAGAAATTAGTGGTAAAAGCAGGTAAAATAATATGCACGTAGAAAATAAGGACAATCCTTATAAATATTCCAAAGGCAAAATATAGAAATATTGTTATATAGAAATATTGTTATATAGAAATATTGTTGTAACAAGTTCATTATGCGTAAATGCTACTTCCAATGGATGACAAACGTTATATGAAAAATATCATTTTAAAAAGGCGTGTTAGAGAGAGATTCCACTCTAATACCCGGACATTTTGTCCCACTACATTGGAGTCTCTCTAAAACAACATTTTCCCTATAACAAGATTTTGCATTCCTCCGTAGAATTTAAACATTAATTAGGAACTCGTTCTATATAACAATATGTCTATAACAGCATTTCTGTGTAACAATATATTTTTTCCCGCCCTTCACAATAGAATTACACGTGTTAGACTTTCCCTATAACAACATTTATTTTTTGAGCGGGCAAAATGGTGAAACTAAACACCGCGCTGGAGCCAAATCATCAAGTTTCAAACAGAATTCTGAAATTTACACTAAAATATATTCAAATCTAAAATGGAGATATTTGTACTTAAGTATCAATGTGCCCCAATATTATTCATGCTCTGTGTAACAACATTTCTCTATAACACACATATTCGTCCTTCCCTTGAATGTTGTTACAGAGAAGCTCCACTGTAATTAAAATATTACTAATTTTGTACTTACTTGCTCCCCCAACTTCGGCATTAATACAGTCATCGTAATACCGCTTCACCTGCTTCAAAGGCTTGAAGTCATCGGCTTGAATGGGTTCTGCCAGGATTTCTGTAATACATTGAAAAATTGTCTTTTTTAGTATAAATAGGACGGACCAGCTTAATGTGATTCCATTCTAATGTGGATTAGCATGCATAAAAATGTATTGTTGGTAAACTCACCTCCAGTAATTTTGTTGACTCTATCCCTGAGAATGTTAAACTGGCTGTATCGTGGTGAGGTCTCTGGCCTAGGATTATTAGCGTACCAATTGCCACAAGCAAAGGCCGGGAAATCATCACAAGGCTTCACCGTCGTGTTGATGGACAGCAAGAACTGGATGGCTGTGGGATTATTTCAAATTTAAAGCGTGTAAAACAGGTTCAATTTTGCTTGCGAAGCGCAAACGTCTTAATCAGGAACCAAACCCGTTTTAAGAAGGTGCCAAAAACGTTTGCGTATAGAAAACGTGTTACGCGTCCAAAACGTTTTCACTCACCCGTGTCCAAGCATTCCGACGTGTAACAAACGTCCTCGTTCATGACCCAATCCTTGGAATGAGGAGCCAATTCCCGGATGCGCTGGAGCTTCAGCAGCTGTTCCTGGGTGGGCTTGGGTAAGAATGGGGCCCACTGGAGCTTATTGTTGTCATTGTCCTTACTGAGGGACGCTGAGGAGACGACGCCGATGGTGGCGGCAATGGAGCCAATGCAAAGGACGGCGATCAAGGTCCGGCGGAGGGAAAGCCTCCGGCGAGTCACCGTCACCTCATTGTTATTCCTGCAATGGACAAAACATAGCAAGGTTAGCTAGTATCGTACAATGGTGCAATCAATGACATGTAAATTACCTGTACTTGCTTTTCCATTAATGACTAAAATATTTAATTACTTCCAAATTTGTCGTAAATAATAAATCCATCAGTTAACTACAATCGTCTTTTTTTAAATTATAACTAATAAACTAAACTTGTTAAATAATTTACTATAATTTTTTTCCGTTAGTTTTTTCTATAATTAATAAATACATACTTGGTTTAATTCCTATTAATATTGTACGAATATCACTATATAACTATTAATTACAATTTACTTCAATTTACCAGCAAATATAATACACCAATAAGTTATCTTGTACAACCAACAACTTGCAAGTTCATTTAAGAAAAAATATAGCATGTAGTAGAATATTTGTAACACGGCTATACGGCGGATATTTTCGGATCTGAAATATTAATCACAATCACGTTTGTTTTTGAAATAATAGATTCAGTAATTAATTTTTTTCTTCGAAATATTCGAATGAAATTGCGTAATTAAAATACTGGTAGATGTAAGTAATAATTGGAAATACTAATTACTTTGCTAAAATTAAGCATTAATTATTTTACAGGAGTTTAACTATATAGTAATTAGTAATTAAAATTGTAATTATTACTTAAGTAATTAAGTACTTAAGTGACACAAAAAATACGTTACAAATTTTGCGTATAAGCAAAATTGAGCGGTTGCCTGATGGACTTATTCTGGTTTGATTTACTACGTACTTTTAGCTTGTGACTTTATTTTCATCCATAATTCAATATGCTAACCCTTCAATATCAAGATCCGCGCTCAACAACGGCGTTTCCTCCGTCACGTAAAGGGAAAACATGGAGGCAATGCTACAATTTGCTTCATAAAACACGCTAAATAAATTTTTGGTAGGGCAAAATAGCCAGAAAATGGCGTTTTTGAGTATGGCAGTTTAGAAAAGTTTTTAAATATGGCGCTAATTTTCTCAAAATGTACAGTAGATCCAGCGCAAAAAAATTAATAACTTGACAAGAAATTTCTCACTACTTGAAGGAACAATTCAAACAGGATTTCCCCCAACAAATTCGAAAGCTAATTTTCCAATAAATAATTCCCAAGAAATTCCCCACTGAATCACAACTTCAAAAGCGGAATCACTGTCACATTGAACGTGTGATCACCTGAATTCTTATCTGTGTAAACCTTTTATCACCAATTATCACTCAAAATAAATACAAAAGCCCCTTCAATAACGTGCCAAATATAGTCAAATAATTACAATTTATCACGGTACGCTCCTCTGTTGCTAATAATAATAATAAACATTTAAATTGACTGAACAAATTTCCATTACTAAATCAAATTTGAGTCCCACGCCCGTCCAAATTTTGGAATTTGTAATGATTCGCACTTTTTTGTATGATATAATTCAGACATTAAAAATGCAACTTACTGATCAGTTGTGAGCTCCGTGCTGGTCGTGAAGAAGGACGCCATTTTGGAAATCTATCAAGAAATAGGAAGCCAAAAAAAAATTGGGACAAATTTCCACCGATTCCCTCGAGACCCAATCCGGGATTGGCAAATGAAGTCTTTTTGGAATTGGCAGGTAGATTTTTATAGAGGAGGAGACCTCAATGTCAACGGAGAGGCTGATAAGGGATTTCTGCTACTTCTCCGCCTTATCTCCTTTTGTTGTTCAACAATACAAAAAAATATTTAAAAAAAAAACTACATCAATCTAGTCGTTATATGACGTTGTACGTTGAGCAGGAGAGTTACCTACTTGGAGAGCAAATGGTTTCAATAGGCGCCAGTACACTGATAAGTGTTGGTTAGTGCAAAAATCAATCATCCCATATACTTGTGAGTCAATAAGGTATTTAATGGGGAAAACTCTCTTCAAAAATGATAATGGACTTTATCACCAGATTTTTTTTTCCTTCTTCAACTACCATCCCAATCCGCATCCTTTCCCTTTCATGAATTGGGACCAATCCGCTTTTTATCACCTGGACAGGTGTCTTCTCTGGGGCTATCTTCACAGGAATGTATTAGCCCCGTGCGAAATATAGGCCTTTATCCCATCCCGTGACGGTGACGGATGGGCTCTTCTGTTCCCATTTCATCCCCTTAACAAATGCAAATCAATAGCCGTATTGAAACTCAAAAAGTAGCATTTCTCTCTCTCTGTACAAATGCACCTTCTTTCATATCATTTTGCTCTAATTTCCGGGAGAAAATAAGACGAATAAGTTAAGCCCAAGAAATGTGTCAGGATGCTGCGTCAAAGAGATCACGTTGACCCAATTCCGCATCCGTGATTTACGTCGTAATCCAGGCGCAGGATGAATTGCGTAAAAAGTTCCCACGTGGGAAGATCGTGATATTTTTGGAGGAATTTCAATTACTAACAAATTTAAGGAGATCAAGACCTATTTTTAAATGATCTTCCTAATTCCAATTGGAGATATACAGTGGACTCTCCCTATACCGGCACTCCCAATAAGAGCACTTACTTCTGTCACAGCAGTGCTGAATCCCTCCTACAGCTTTATCATGCAAAATGCGCTCTCTATAAGAACACTCCCTATAATAGCAGTTACTGTATAACAGCAGGGTAAATATTTTCTTCCCTCGGGCATATTCCTCTCACTATAACAGCACTTTCTTCCTATACGAGCACAATTTTATTCTGTTCTCACTAAAATGTAAATATTTACGCCCAATTATGTAAATATTTTTAGAATTTGGAAAATTATCAAAGTTAAAAGCCTGAAAACAATCTAAATTAATTATTATTACTATTTTTTTAGCTAATTCTCTATACCAGCAGCTGGTTATAAGAGCACTTTTTATGGTGCAGATAGGGTGCTGTTATAGAGAGTGTCGACAGTACATAGGAAGGTGCGCTGAAGAATTAGGAAAATACGTTAAAATCTGGATGTAGTGGGATTTTAGTTGATGGCAAATATTTTTGCAACTGGCAATCACAAGGCATGTTCTGAGATTTCACATTATAGAATGACTTAAAATGGCATAACTTTTACTCTTTGACGGTTTCTCGTATTGTTATTCTTAGTGGTACAAGGAGATAAGATTTGCGTCGCAAAAAAACTTAATTAGGCACACTTTTGTATGAGAAATGTATCGGCTACTTTATCAACTACTATGTACCTGGGGATAAGCAAGCATATGTAAATATGTACATATGAAAACAAACTTGTATTATTTAATGTTGTCTATGTAATTATGTATAACAACATTTTGCCGCCGGTATATAAAAGTATGTTAAATTTGTTTCCTATAACAGCATTAGCCCAGAATTTCGTTATAACAGCAAAATTTCTAGTTCCGTTGGGTGTTGTTGTAACGAGACTCTACTGTAACACGTGTTTTCTATTGTGAAGGTTAAGGAATAATACATTGTTACAGAGAAATTTTGTTATAGAAAAATTGTTATGTAGAACAAGTTCAGAATGTATAAATGCTACGGGGGAATGACAAATCTTGTTATAGGGAAAATGTTGTTATAGAGAGGCTTGCTTTAGGGAGACTCTTCTGTACATTTAATTTTGCTACGCGCATTCGTTTCACCAGACGATTCCTAATATAGTGGAGTCTCTTTATAACAACTTTTCTATATAACAACGTTATTTTTTCTGCCCTTCGTACATATAAGCTTACATATTTTATGTTCTATATATAACAACTTTTCTCTGTAACAACATTTTTCGACCTTCCCTTCAGAGTTGTTATATAGAGACTCCACTGTATATTTGTATGTTACATTCATGCACACGCATTGCATTTGGTAGAAGTGCCGGATTTCCCGGGAATAAAACACATTCCCGGAAAAAGTGTCACGTTCATGAGAATGAACAGCGTAAAAAAATGACGTCAATGCTATTTTTGTTTGTAATGTGATAAAGAGACGCAAAGAAAAGGTGATGAACTTAATCTACTTTCGACTCCTTATCAAACTTCCACTCAGAGTCACGCAAGGCGTTTTTGCAGAAGTCATTTACAAATCTCTCCAGGTGCTACCTCTAAAAAATTCTCCCTCAAATAGATTTATATACCAAATTAATGCTCTCCGCAAATACAAACATAAAAATTCCAGGAAAATTATGTCTTGCTTTCCCTTTTTATTGACTGTTTTGCAAGAATTGGACATAAAGGAATTATTCAATGTGACGTTTAGAATGAGCTTCACCAAAGAACGCACTTGTGGCCGGGATTCATGAAGGATCCAGCTGGACAGTTCCATCTGTCTGAGAATATCTGGTTATTCTGGAGCGGCCCAATCACCCGGAATCTTCCAGGACTGTGAGGATCCAGGATCAGCTGGGTTTCCAATGCTTCGTCTGTGCTATTTTCGCACCAAATCTAAAAAAAATTACAAGGTAATTTAAAACCAGGGTACATATGATACTAGAAAAAATATGAATTAAAATACGAATTAAAATACTTTTTTTTATAATTATGAACACAAATTCAAATTTCGGGTATCTAAAGTACTCTCAAATACGTTTCGAATACTTTTAGTAATTTATTTGCAATGCAATCTGGCCTTTGTAGCTTAAAATAAACTGAAAACCAATACAGAATTATAAATTGACTCCGCAATGCTTTTGCAAAACTCGATGCTTTTACGAACGAAATAGTTATACTGGTGCCAATATAAAAAATCATCGTTACAATACCTTGAATTTGCAAAAAAAAACTTGCCCGATGGCTGGAATTAGCAACATAATGGAGGAATTTTTGCATACCAATAAAGTATCGGAATCCAAATGTCCAATTTTGAATACGAATTTGAATTTTGAATGTACATATTTGTACTTATAAATCGCAATTAAAATATTTTTCTTACAAAGATATGGATACTAATTCCGATTAAAATATTAAAAAATATGAATATAATTCCGATTTGAATTCGAATACCGCTTCGGAAGTCATACCTTGTTTAAAACAATTTAAAAGTTAACTGTTTAACAATTTAAATTATTGATATACCAAATAAGAAGATAACTTATTGTCTTACATTGCCCCAGCCCAGGAAAAAGAGCTGATCCGGCGTGAATTCCTCCAAACCTGGAAGACGAGGTTCCTCCTGACCGCCATTGTGGTCGGCGATCCAATTTCGGTAGGCCAAATAGCTCTGGCGAACCCCGCCGTTATCAGCAATGTTCTCCCCCGATGTGAGATCCCCGTTCAGATTTCCAACGGGCGTTTCGAAGTCTCCGTATTGGTCGATGAAACATTGAGCCTTTTCCCGGAATCGCAGTAAAATCTCTTCGCTCCACCAATTCTCCGCGTTCCCATCAGCGTCAAACTGACTTCCGGTGTCGTCGAAGCCGTGTGTGATCTCATGGCCGATAACGCCGCCGATCCCGCCGTAGTTGATGGATCTTTAATATAGCATTTGCCAGTTAACATCAACATAAACCACTGAAATTCGAGATTTAAATTGTAATTGAATATTTTTAAATTGTTGAATTGTAAATAAAATCTTACTCAGGCCCACGACTGCGGAAAAACGGAGGTTGGAGAATTCCGGCGAGGAAAGCTGTAAAAGAATTTATGTTAATTAAATTGAATTTAAATAATTAACTTTTGATTTTCTTTAAAACTTTTTGAGGCCATTTTCAATGAAGTTGAGATTATAAACTTTTCATCATCTTATTGCTGCTCACTTATGGAATTAACTTGCGGGTAATAGTACGCATTCACGGCCGCAGGACTTAAAATCCAGCTGGAAAAATTAATTATTAGTGGAGTCAATTATTGTACATTAAGCAAGTAATTAAATGTGTATGGGTATAGGTACGTAATTAAATAAATAATTTTATACGAAAAACATACATTTCCCTGTCCACTTCTTTTCTGAGCCCTCGAAGATTATGATTGCTAAGCCACTGAGTCAGCGCGAGGCCAGTGCGCAGATAATATCCGGGCTCGATTTCAAGCTGCAAAATTAATTAGTAACGACTTGTAAAAAGGTATTATTAATTATGCATACAAAAAATTATAGAAACCAAAATAAAAAAAGGATTCGGCAAAGAAACGTTCACACAAATTATTATGGGGAAAAAAGATTAGAAAAGAAAATATTCAAAAAGAAAATATGTTTAAAAAAATAAAGTAAATATGAAATAAAATAATACAGGAAATATCAAAAAAATAAACCGGAAAGAAAATATTTAAAGCAAATATGCCGTAAAGAATATATTTAAAGCAAATATGCCGTAAAGAAAAGATTTAAAAGAACAAATTTTGCGGAAAGAAAATATTAAACAACATATTTCAGAAAGAAAATGTTAAAATAATTAATCAGGAAAGAAAATATTTTTTTTAAATTATTCCGGAAAGAAAACTTTAATTTTTCTTTACCCCTTCGAATTCTTGCTCCAGACGCGTTTGGTTGAACAGCCAATCAGGGTAGGCCATAAACTGACGCAAGGTAGTGACCTTCCTGATTGCATTGGTCTTCGTCTCGTCGTCCATCCAGTCGATGTCGTCCAAAAGCTCCTTGAAGACTATCCTCAGATTATCCACCATCAAATTCACGTTCGCCTTGGCGTCCTCATCAAAAGCCTGTTCGATGTACTTCACGGCAATGGCCATCCCAAAGGCGTTTAGGGAAGCGCTGGCGCACACTTCGACCCTGAGAAGCCGAATAACTCTCATGTATAAAAACAGAATTTAAAATTCTAAATCCTCCTAATTTAACGTGTTTTAAATTTTTACCGAGGTTTAGGCTGAGCAAGTCCAGCGTTGATTTTGTCAAATTCGAACTTGATGTCCCGGAAGACCTGAAGAGTTTGAGGGGCCAAGCCGGAGACGATGCGCCAGTGGACGTAGTTGGCGATGGTTTTAATGTCTGTCGTGTCCAGGATATGGATGTACTTTACGAGATAGTCCTTCTCCAGCACGATCAGATCCTCGTCCGGTCTTAGGGTTACGCCCGAAGTGAGGAAAACCAGGTCCAGAAGGGATTTATAGTTCACCTAAAAGCGAATTTATTTAATTTCTGCCGATTCTTCGCTTAATAAATGGAAGAAAACTGCCTAATTTGAATAATAGTTAATGGCTAAACTTGATAAGAGTTTAGATTTTAGCGCCAAAATTTTAGCTATATGCCTTTGAGGTTTGGACGTGCAGCTAAATTAGGTTTTGGATACGTTGATTTTAATGGAAAATTTAATATTTTACTATAAATTGACTATTCTTTGCAGGTTTTTGCCATTAAACGTCACATTAATATAGATTAAAAATTTTGGCACGGAATTCCAAATTTAGGCGTTTAATTTTTGGTGCTCGCACAAAAATATAAATTTGCATATTTCTCAACTTTGGAGATGGCTAAAGTTGGTAATACAAAACCAGATTAGAACCAGACCTTGGCATGAGGATTAACGACTTCAATCCGATCAATTTCTTCCTGATAAGCATCCAGCTTATATGGATTGTAAATCCGGTCGATAATATGCTTATTTTCAGGCGCCGTGGAGATCTCGGCCAATCTCGTTTCAAAGGCAATGACATCCTTCGCCTGAGCAATTAATTCAGATTCCACCACCGGAGTCTGTGTAATCTTCGCCAGCTCCGCGGCCACTGCCACAAAGAAGTTCACGTAAGCGTCGATCCTGGGCTTGTAAACGTCCTGGTTCAACAGGACTGAGCGGTGAAGGAAGAAATCGGGTTGATCCAGCTAAATCGGAAAAATTGCTGATAATTTCGTCTATAAAAGTCAAAACAAATAAAAAGATTTCACAATTAGCTTTACTTACGAAAACCAGTCTTCTGGTGGTGTTCTTCAAATCCTGGTCGACAGAAACGCCAACAAGGATTCTGTCCAAGAATTCACGGCGAGCTTGCGCAACAACCGAGAAGAGATCGAAGCCTCCAGGAGCCCAATTCTGAGTTATGGCTGGCCAACCACCGTCCAGGGCCAGAATGGCCAGAAGATGGGCCACGCCCTCAGCTTCAATCGCAGCTATTATCGCCCAAAAAATATTCATTTTTCCTTGATGAAAGCTATTTTTCAGTTGAGACTCCCTATAATAAGTCTGTCTATAACAGCATCTTCCCTATAACAAGATTTGTCATTCCCCCTTAGCATTTATACATTATGAACTTGTTCTATACGGTGGAGTCTCTCTGTAACACGTCTCTTTACAACAACATTTCGCTATAACAACATTATTTTTTCCGCCCTTCGTATACATATAAGGTACATATTTTATGTTCTATATAGCAACTTTTCCCTGTAACAACATTTGTCGCTCGTCCCTTCAGAGTTATATGGAAACTGCACTGTATAACAATATTTCTATAACAATATTTCTCTGTAACAATGTATTTTCTCTCGTCCTTCACAATGGAATTACACGTGGTAGAAGTTCCCTATAACAACATTCATTTTTTGAGCGGGCAAAATGGTGAAACTAAACAACGCGCTGGAGCCAAATCATCGAGTTTCAAATAGAATTCTGTAAATTGCATTAAAACACATGCAAATACATATTTTAAATGGGATTCTTGTACATTAGTATCATTTTGCCCCAAAATTATTTATGGTCTATGTAACAACATTTCTTTAAAACATTATTCGGGTTTCCATTGATTGTTGTTATAGAGATACTCCACTTAAATAGAATTAGATACAGTCGAATCTCGCTATAACAGCACTCTATGAAGCATCATATTTCGCTTGTTATAGCGAAAAACTGTTATAGAGAACAGACATTTCTGTGTTAACAAATGCAGAAAGTTTTTGCAGGGAGCATGTTTTGCTGATGTTATAACGAGAGCACTGTTATACAGGGGAGTGTTATAGAGAGAGTCGACTGTATGGCAATAAAGTGGAGTCTCTCTGTACCAAGCTTCTTTATATCAACATTTCTCTGTAACAACATTATGTTTTCCAGCCCTTCGAACATGTAAGGTACATATTTAATGTCCCATATACAATGAAGTCTCTCTATAACAGCGTCCAGGGGAACCCAAAATGTTGTTGTTATAAAAGGAATGCTGTTACAGTGGACTCTCTCTATAACAACTCTCCTTATTACAACTTTTTCTCTATAGCAACTATATTTTTCAGCCCTTCGTATATGGAGTGAACATATTAAATGTTCCATATAACAACTTTTCTATATAACAACCACTTTAGCCCATCCCTTCAGGGTTGTTATAGCGAGAGTCCACTGTATAGAGAACACAATTAGTATGTATTCCATGTGCAAGGTGCGGGAAGTTCCTGACGTTATTCACAACATGCTGTTATAAGGGGTGCTGTTATGTAGAGACTCCACTGTAACAACATTTTCCTATAAAAATATTTCCCTTCCCTTCAGAATTGTTATATATAGAGACTCTAATGTATTTAATGATTCATTTGAATATAATTTACCGGTATTAACACAGTCGTCGTAATATTGCTTGACCTGATTTACGGGCTTAAAATCCTTGGGATCATCTGGGGCTGTGAGGATCTCTGCGAATGACATTAATTGGTGTTATTTTGGTACTATTTTGTTGATGATTGCTGTCATTTTTTTATTAACTTTATTAT
This sequence comes from Disparrhopalites patrizii, assembly GCA_034698585.1. Lineage (NCBI taxonomy): Eukaryota > Metazoa > Arthropoda > Collembola > Symphypleona > Sminthuridae > Disparrhopalites > Disparrhopalites patrizii. The sequence goes on along the minus strand of JAQGBT010001739.1, from coordinate 7,334 downwards.
CAAGCCAGTCAACAAGTATGATGATCTCCCTATAGGCGGATAGATTTTGTTTGCTATATATTTGTAATTATACCTTGAACGATCCGATTAACATCTTCATTAAGGACGCGGAATTGTCCCCAGCTCGAAGAACTCGGCGGAATCGGATTCTCCGCCATCCAACGGCCGCAGGAGAATTGGTAGAAATCGTCACAGGGATTGACGGAGAAATTTATCGACCGCAAAAGTGTAAGCGCTGCAATATGGCAACAATTTAATTTTGGGCTAATTACAGTCGACTCTCCCTATACCGGCTCTCCCAATAGGAGCACTTACTCTATAACAGCAGTGCTGAATCCCTCCTACAGCTTTACAATGTAAAGTGCGCTTTCTATAAGAGCACTCCCTATAGCAGGAGTTTCTCTATAACAGCAGGGTATTTTCTTCCCTCGGTCACATTCCTCTCACTATAACAGCACTTCCTCCCTACAAGAGCATTAGCGCCTAAGTCAGTTATCCCTTCAACATTTACTTTTTCTTTATAACAGCACCGGAACTCGATACCAGGACAATTATATTTTTTCTCACTAAAATGTCAATATTTACGCCAAGTTGCGTAAATATTGTTAGAATTTGGAAAATTAACAAATTTAAGCCTGAAAATAATCTTAATTAATTTATATTAATATTTTTTAACTAATTCTCTAAAGCAGCTGTTCGTTATAAGAGAACTTTTGCTGATGCAGATAGGGTGCTGTTATAGAAAGAGCCTACTGTAATTAACCACTAAAAATTGGCAAAATAGTTTTTCTTAAATAAATTGCCAAACTATTTTTTCTTAAATAAATTGCCAAAATAATTTTTTTTAAACAAATTGCCAACATAGTTTTTCTTAACTAAATTGCTAAAATAGTTTTTCTTAAATAAACTATCAACATAATTTTTCTTAAATAATTTCTCAAAATGGTTTTTCTTAAACAATTTCTCAAAATCGTTTTTCTTAAATACACTATCAATATAGTTTTTCTTAATTAAATTGAACTTACATGCATCGAGACATTCATCGGTGTAACAGACGTCGGCTTGGACCCCGCGGGGCGGCTTCGGGAAGGGCGACAAAGCCCGGATTTCCCGGAGCTTATCCACCTTCTCCGCGGGCTTCCTCCAGAAGAAGTGCGCCCATCGTTGCTCGGGGGAATGATCCTCGGACATCAAACCGAATCCGGCTACGGAACCCCAGAATAGTCCGGCTAGGAGGAAGAGTTTTAGGATTTCCATTCTGACGAAGCTGATGCTGTTGGCCAGTGAATGAAAAATAATCTGGAGGTGTTACGGTGAAATTTTTGGTGTCGCCGTTTGTATTTATTGACATTTTTAATCACTTTATCTCTCCAATGCGATTCCGAGAAACATGTGGGACGTTATTGTAACAATGAGTTAAAATTTTAAAATGCTTTTTAAGCGAGTGGCCTTGGTCACTTTTTATGCTTGTTATGATCAAGTGGCTGATCAATCATGGGATAATGAATAAATACAAAGTATAGATGTCAATCATCCAATGTATTTGTGATTCAGATAAAACATATTTAATCACGTGCCCAGCATTTAATGTCAAAGGGCAGTTGGCAGCTCTCTAATGAGCGCCAATACATAATGTTTTCCAAGAATCTTTGATATGTCTGCTTAACTGTATGTTTATTTGTGAGTCCAAAGCTTAATGAGTTGTGAATTTTTTGATCATCGCCAATGAGTTTGCCAATAATCTTCGGCGTGTATGCTCACACGTTTCGGTTTCGTCCTTCAAATGCTTATTAATCTGGACCATTAACACGGTCAATAAGATTAACAGAAAGATGCAAATTGCGGAATAGCAATGATAGACTACTAAAAGGGCAATAATATACGCTTTTCCTGGTAACAATATGTTCTACACTTCCCTTCAGGGTTGTTGTTGAGAGACTCCACTGTAACAACTCTGAAGGGAAAATATTGTCATAGCGAAAAGTTGTTACATAGAACATTAAATATGCACCTTATATGTACGAAGGGCAAAAAAAATGTTGTTATATAGAACTGTTGTTAAAAGAGACTTGTTATAGCGAGACTCTACTGTATATAGGTACATATTGTAAACAAATGCCTCATTTGCTCTGGTCGTCCGTGGCTACCATTACTAGTTATTATAATAATTATTGATTGGGCTATTGTTTATAAGTATTCATAATATGTATAACAGTATATTATATACATATATATATATATACACACATAGTATTACACCTATGTATACACACATAGGTGTAAAATTACCAGGGATGACCAAAATACTGTAGTTGCAAATACAAATGACAAAATATACATAAATACACTCAGAGGCTGTAATTACAAATTATATCAATTTTTTATATTCGGCTGCTCCCCAATTATTTAATTATACACAATACAATTGTATTCTATGTCGAACACAAAATACATCCATAGCTAGTAATGTATTTAAATACGTATTCTAATTACAAAATACAAATAATTACATTTAAAATACGTGTTTTAAATACAAAATACAAATGAATGCATTTAAAATACGTTACACATACGTTCATTTGTATTTTGGAGCACAATCAACAAATTTTAAATTCTCGTTTGCCTTGATGTACTTTTAAATTACAAAATACAGCAAAATACTCCCAAAAAATCTCATGTATATTTAAATACGAATGACAAAATGCATGTAGAAAAATCTGTATTTTAAAATACAATGACAATATAGGAATATGTATTTTAAATACGTCTGTCAAACATGTGTATTTTAAATGCGATGTATTTTGGTCATCTCGGAAAATTACTTGCAGAGACATTTTTTCTTAAATTATAAATATAGGTATAGTTGAGGATGGGACATGTCACAATTATAATTGTTGTGAGCCACATTTGTGAACTTTTGCTTACTTAAAAAAAGCCGTATGTACTACGAAACCAGTGAGGAGAAATGTAATAAATATTTTGACAATTGTATAGCTGAAAATGAGGCAAATTAGAATTAGAATCGATTCTCAAGAATTTACTTCAAGCACAATACATATAGAAGAAAACAAATCGAAAAAAAAAGGTTGGAAAAAGTGGCCACAATATCAAGCTTCACCCTAATTATGAATATTGACGGCGAGAATCACACAAAGGAGAAATTATAAAAATGCATACGATCGCGTAATGGATTCTCCACATTCATTTGGTCCTTATTTCGAACTTTATTTAATTTTTTTAATTTTCGCAGCAACACTGGAACACGAAGAGGCTTTACATGCTTCTTAAATGTAGAATGAGCATCACCAAAGAACACACTTCTGGCTGGGATTCATAAAAGAGCCGGCAGGGCAGTTCCAATTTTCCGCGAACATCCTATCATTCCTGAGCGGGCCGATCACCCGGAATCTGGCCGGACTATGAGTGTCAATGAGGAGCATATTTTCCAAGGCCTCGTCTTTGATATTTTCGCACCAAACCTAAACAATTACGTATGAAAGTGGTAATTTAATAAAAGAAAAACTAAACGCCTCCCATAAAAATAACGTTTTCAACAAGTATAAAAATAGTTGATCTTACATTACTCCAACCCAGATAAAAGAGCTGATGCGGCGTGAGTTGTTCTAAGCCCGGAAGACGGAGTTCTTCTTCCCCGCCATTGTTGTTGGCCACCCAATTTCGGTAGGCAAAGTAGGCCTGGCGAACTCCGCCGTTATCAGCCACGTTCTCCATGACCGTCAGATTCCCGTTGACCTTTCCCATCCGCGTTTCGTAGTCACTGTATTGGTCGATGAAGCATTTGGTCTTTTCCTGATATCGCACTAAAATCTCGTCGCTCCACCAATTCTCCGCGTTCCCCTCAGCATCATACTGACTTCCTCGCTTGTCAAAGCCGTGGGTGATCTCGTGTCCAATCACGCTCCCGATACCGCCGTAGTTGATGGATCTTTAAACAAAACATTGACAGAGGGTTCCAGGAAACATTATATACCCCCCAACTCCATGACGCAGGCATGCTACAGAGAAAAATGCAAGTACAATTCTAGAGCAAAATTTTATTGTGGTTCTATAAAAAAACATTTCATCCCGATCCGACCAAGATTAGCAAAGTTATGGCAGTTTTTTCAAAAAAAGTTTAAAATTTCAAATTTTCCTCAAAATTGCCTTTTTCATTTTGACTTCAGGGACAAAAACTTTATGTTTCAACAACCGTGCAAAACGGAATAAGATGTTTTTGTAAGCAGAATTTTATTGTGGATCTGCAAAAGAGTCCCCATTGATATCGAACGAGAATTGACCGAGTTATGACCATTTTCCCGCGCCAAGTTAAAAAATGAGACATTTTGATTAAATGGATGTTTAATTGTACCTTTAGGGTCCAAAATAAATTGCTTGAAACTATTTCTAGATACAAAGTTAATGGTGATTTCGGTAAAATCATTTTTGAATGGTTTTTGCTTCGAAAAAATCAAATCAATTATGAATTTTGGCAAGCACCTCCAAAACGGTCGTACGACACGTAGCCGCAATATGGCGCACTCATAAGCAAAAATATCATAATAATTTCTTTTGGTGAATTCATCATTTAAAAAGCGCCCATAACTTGATTTTTTAAAATTTGAAACACAGTATACATATATAAGTACATATAAGCATGACTTTTTACTGCAATTTCTTAAGGTTTAATGAAAATTATTAATTTTAGCAACAGTTCTCATTTTTTAACTTGGCGCAGGAAAATGGCCATACCTTGGCCAATTCTTGTTCGATCTGAATTGGGTTTTTTTGTGCATAAACATAATAAACTTCTGCTTAGAAAACACTATTATTCTGGTTTGCAAGGTTGTAAGAACATAAAATTTTTGTCCTTGAAGTCAACATCAAAAATTCAATTTTGAGGAAAATTTGGAATTTTAAATTTTTTTTGAAAAAACCGCCATAACTTGGCTAATCCTGGTCGGATCGGGAAGAAATGTTTTTTTCTAGAACCACAATAAACTTTTGCTCCAGAAATGTCCTGATACTACTCTGTATCATGCCTGCGACATAGCGCTAGGGGATGTGGTATATAATGCTTCGTGGAACCCACTACACTAAAGCACTAAACGTTTTTGATCAAAGCTTTCTGAATTATCCCGAAAAGCACTTACTCAGGTCCGCGGCTACGGTAAAACGGAGGTTGAAGAATTGCGGCGGGAAAAGCTGTTAAATTATATAAATCTTACATTAATTGAATGCAAATTAATTGTGCCAAAAGCACTTAGAGCAAGTGTATAGGAAATTAATTGTCATTGGTTCAGTTGATTAATGATTTGAATCGAAATTCAGGTACGGTCGACTCTATCTATAACGGTTTTCGCACTATAACGGTGTTCACAAACCCGTTATCATTTACCATGATAAATTCATTCGTAACAGTCTTCTCGATTACAGTTTTTTCTCGATAACGGGCAAGTTTTGAATCCCGCACCATTCAGCCTCTGTCTGTCCCTATACATATGTACCGGTTTTTCTTTAATTGTGAATCCCCCGCCATTCAATGTTTTTCTCTGTGACGATCTTGTATTATTCCGTTATACCGGTTATTCTCTATACCGGGTAAATGTAGGTGCTTTTGGCTAAACCGCTATAGATAGAGTCGACTGTATAACCGTGCTTACTTATGGAATTAGCTTGTGGATTATAGAAAGCATTCACGATTGGAGGAGGGGTCGTCCAGCTGCAAAAAGTGAATTATTAATATGGTATTCAATAAAAGTGATAGTTAAAATATATAATCAGTAATGTACATATACGCGGAGTCTCTCTATAAAGTATAATATATCTCTCTATATCAGCATCCAAGCGAACCCTAAATTTTGCTGTTATACAAGGAATGCTGTTATAGAGAACACAGTTATTATGTGTTCTATATGTACACGGTTCTGCGAATTTTATGACGTTAAGAAGAACATGCTGTTATAAACAGTGCTGTTAAGGAGAGACTCCACTGTACCTATTAAAAAAATACAATTAAAACATACATTTAAAATACATTATAATTAAAATACAGTTAAAACATACATTTAAAATATATAATAATTAAAATACAATTAAAACATACAATTAATTATGTACATATATAATTAAAATATGCAACTAAAGTACCATTTTAAATATATATTTGAATTAAATATTTTAATTAATACAATTAAAATATACAATAAATGAAGGGTGCAATTCCAAAACAGGTCAAGTACATTTGGCTTGGCAAAGTTCTTAGGAGACGAAAATTATACAATTGACTCTCTTTATAGAGGTCACCATTTGAAGCAACAAATTTTTCCCGTACTGTAAAAAAGAACCATTATAGAGTACAGGCATTTCTCTATATGTTTATGTTAACAATGGGACAAAATTTTGTTTGGGAAAAGTTGTTATCTAGACCATAAAATATGTACTTTATATATGTATACATGTATACATGTATGTAGGAAGGGCGGAAGAAATAATGGTGTTATATAGAAATGTTGTTAGAAAGAGATTTCCTATAGAGACTTCACTGTATTAAAGAAAATAAATTTTGGAAATGCTATAAAATGTTTTCTTCAATTCTGCAACCTCTCAAAAGCGTTCACAAGAATACTTGCATGGACTATATTATTATATGCATTCATTTTATGAAGAAACCTCCACTTTGACAAAGCACTTAAACCGTTTTGGAACTGTACCGTGGTTTGTATGTATTAATGTAACGCACTAGTCAATGTCCGGGATTTGCCTGAGAGTCTTAAGAAGTTGATTGCCCATCCATTGAGACAGCGCGAGAAGAGAGAAATGAGTAGAGAACAGGGATGCAACCAAGCGAATCGGGTGGAGGGGGGAAAGGTCCTTCTATTTATGTACGTAGAAAAAGGTACCGGTATATATGTATAAAAGGGATTGGGAGGCTGAATGCTATACCTATATAAAAGGGAATTGGGAGGGCTATAAGGGTGCACTCAAGTGTCACCAAGAATTAAGGGATCCGACGTTGATGAGTACTATTACTAGTACTATATGTATACACACATTTACTGCCGTAAGTCATGGTCCACATTCAAAAGGGTCACTTAGCTCCAGGCATATTATATTTCTCAACGTTTTCAATCACGCAGCACTTCCATATTACGATATACGTGTATATAATAATGACTGTCATCAGTCTATAGCAATATCCTGCTTGGAACAAAAACGTGAGAGTTCACATAGGGATCAATTTCATATGAATTATGAACTAGAATTTATTTCACATTAATTATAACTTGTATGTACATATATGATCATATAATGTAATTTAGAAACTACATTGACTT
>JAQGBT010001738.1:0-29183 GCA_034698585.1 Disparrhopalites patrizii | reverse complement strand
ATTGAAAATGTTATTTGCATAATTTCAAGAAAACATTGAGTGCATTACGTGTTCCAACACTTTTGCCGCTAACTGTATATTTTCCCAATGTCTCCGTTTGAAAGTGTTGTTGTTATATTTTTGGTTTTCGCATATTTTCTCTATTTTTCCAATTTCTATTTTTTCAATGTGTTTGTGTGAAATTTTGTTTTTGTAGGTATTTACCAGTTTCGTGTATTTGTTTTCAATATTTTCTCCATTTTTTTTAATTTCTATTTTCCCAATGACTCCTTGTGTAATTTTTGTTTTTATATTTATTCTTTTCTTATATTTGATTTTAATATTTTCTCTATTTTTCTAATTTTTATTTTTTCAATGTCTTACGATTAGTGTCAAATTTTGTTTTTATATGTATTTACCATTTTCTTATATTTGTTTTCAATATTTTCTCAATTTTTTAGTTTCTATTTTCCCAATATCTCTGTGTTCAAATTTTAGTTTTTACATTTCTCGTTTGCTTATATGTGCTTTTAATATTTTATTCATTTTTTTAATTATTTTCCCAATGTTTCCGTGTGGAATTTGTGTTTTTATATTTCTCGCTTTATTATATTTGCTTTTAACATTTTCTCCTTTTTTTTTCTTCGTTTTTGGTTTTTCTTCATCTAAAATTTTGTTTTGCTTTTGTTCTGCACTTTTTGTTTATCTCTCCGTTGTTTCGTTTTTACTAGTTTTTTTTATCATTTTCACTCTTTCTCCATGTCGCTGCAAATCCTTTGAATTATTTTCCCTTCACGATACTTGTCATATTGCATTTATTTTCTACAACTCCTCAAATTGCTTATTTCGCGGCCTTTCTTTTTCACAATCTTCTTTTTATTTTTTATTGTCTCCTTTTAGTATATGAATATTTCTCTTTTTTCATCTGCTTTCCCACTCACCAATTTTCTCCATTTTCCCCTTTCACTATTTTTTTGAAACTTTATTATTATACTAACCGTCAAAATTATTTCATTTCCCGGCCTCTAGAATTCACCAGATAATTTCCCGCATCATCAATACACCTTCCAATTTATGGAGTCTATTGTTTTATGAAATTTGAAAAAAAAACAAGCATCTTCAATAGAAATAAATTGTAATTATTAAATACAAAATATAGATTTATTTCAAGATCAATTTTTAATACAAACATCGTTTTTAAACCTCTCACACTTCTTTTTAATCGAAATATCGTGGTAGTGGCTTTACTCCACAAATAACATATTATAAACGGCGTTGAAACTACTCATTAGGTATGTTAATTGATAATCCCACATTTTAAATGAAAATCTCATTCTGTTTCTTTCACTTTCATTTAATATTTATTTTTTCATCCCCGAGCTGTCTCCAACTTCGCCTTTGAAAACGTTTTTCTTAAATTTCAATTTTGAAACTTTCTCCATGCTTTCTCCCTCCAAGAATTTACCAGCTTTCTTTTCCGTTGATCACGCTTTCCCCAATTTTCTGTTGGGTCCAAATTCCTGCATTTACTCTCATAATTTTATCAGCAATATGTCCCACCAGACTTTCTCTTTTCCAATCCATTCTCTCTTATGGAAAAGTACCCCGCCATTTCAGGGAACTAAATTCGTATTCCCCCACTTCTAGCCACAGCTTTCACCAATATCTCCCACTGTTTCATCTCTCTCCCTGGCAGCTGACTATCCTCTTTTTTGACCAGGGAGAGTGATGACCCTACATATGGGTGTGATTTTGGGGCATATGTATTATGTACACATATGTACGTACGTAGATGGGGAGGTGGCGGAGAGGGGAATCTGGTGGGTGATGATAGGGAAAACGGCCCCACACTTCATTCTCCCCCTCAAAAAGCCAGGAGAGTGTGGGAAAGTGTGGTAATTCCTGTAAATTTCTCTAAAATAAAACACAAGCGCCCCTTCACGAGGGAAGTGTTGGAAGTGTTTAAAGGAATTCAATCTATTAGATTGATGGACTTGAAGCTCTCGACTAATTAAATTACTGCCCATTCAAGTTCATGAGAGAATGAGTGGGAGAGAAAGTGAGAGGGGGAGAGGAGAGGGAAGAGTGCTCTGGCTTGCTTGTGCTCTACTCAACTTCCCATCTCAATCAGATCCGCTCTCTCTCTCATTCCGTCTATCTCTCTCACTCTCTGTCTCTCCAATTCTCTCTTTCTCTCTGTCTTTCTCGATCTCTCCTTCTACTTATATGTCCCTGTCATTCTCTCTTGTAAATCTCTGTTTCTCTTTGTTTTGTTCCATATGTATTTTGTGCTATCTTGCTATCTCTCGCAATCTTTTTCTTTTCCTTGATCACTCTCTCACTTTCTCTCTCTTGCTCTCTCTTCTTTTGCTATCTCTATCTTGATCTCGATCTTATCTGCCTTACTCTCTTTCTCACTTTTGCTCCTTTTCTCTCTCTCACGCTCCGTCTTTCTCTTCATTTTTCTCTCAGTCTTTTACTTACTTTTTCTCAATATCTTTCTCTTCTTTTTTTCTCTCTGTATTTCTTTTTCCTTTCTCTTCATCTCTCTTTCACTTTCTCTCTTTCTCGTCATATCTCTCTCACTTTCTCTCTTTCTTGTCATATCTCTCTCACTTTCTCTCTTTCTTGTCATATCTCTCTCACTTTCCTTTTTTTCGTTTTTTCATTCCTCTCTGACTTTCTCTTTTTCTCCTTATTTCTCTCATATTCTCTTGCTCTTTTCCTTTCTCTTTTTGTCTTTATTTCTCTCGATCTTTTCCTTTCTCTTTTTCACTTTATTTCTCTCGATATTTTCCTTTCTCTTTTCCACTTTATTTCTCTCGATCTTTTCCTTTCTCTTTATTTCTCTCGTTCTTCCCCTTTCTTTTTTTCTCGTTATGTCTCTCTCATTCTCTCTTTTTCGCCTCATGTCTCTCACTTTCTCTCTCTTTTTTCTTTTTCTCTCTCAATTTCTCTCGTTCTATTCCTTTCTCTTTTTCTCTTCATTTCTCTCACGTTCTCTCCTTCTTTTTCTGTCTCTCTCACTTTCTCTTTTTTTTTGTTTCTCTCAATTTCTTTCGCTCTCTTCCTTTCTAACTTTCTGCCTTTCTCTTTACTTCTTCCACTTTCGTTCTCTTTCATTCTCATTCTTTCTCATTCTTCTACTCATTTCTCTCTTTTTCTTCCTTACTTTCCTTTCTCTCCGTCTCTTTCACTTTCTCATTTCTCTCTTTTACTTTCTTCATTTTCCTCTTTCTCTCGCTGTTCTCCCTCGTTCGCTCTCTTTATATTTTTCTTTCTTTCCCTGTCTCCCTTGCTCTTCCTTTGGATCCCGTTCCCTCTTCTCATTTGTGCCTCTCTTTCGTTCGCTTGCTTACTGTCTATCGTCTCCTCTGTCTATATTTCTCTGCCACAATATTTAATATTTATATTTCTCGCTTTCCAGGCTTTTGTTATACATACATATTTTGATGTCTGGCTCTCTTTTTGATTGTTCTTCCTCTACCGGTGTCCTTGTCGCCATTTGTCTCCCCTGCCATTCTTTCTCTTTCTCTCTCTGGCATTCACGATCTCTCTTGATTTCTCGGTTTGTCTTTTTCTATCTCTCTCCTTCTCTCTCTCTCTTACTGTTCTTTCTGTCCATCTCATGTCTCTCCTGTAGTCTCTCCCATCATATTATTGCCTTGGTAATAACTCAGACTCATTTCTTTCCCTGCTGTCCCTCTCCCTCTCTCCAGTCCTCACGCTCTTGCCATCAAGTCAATCCGTTGCTGTTTTTTTACAGCCAGATTCATCGCACTCACCCCAAAAAAAATACACCGACGTAGACTTTCATCAGGAACAAAAAATACTCAAGCACTTTTAGTCCGGAAAAAAAAAGTTACGCACACAAGAACCGTAGAAAGTGAAAAAAGGGCAATCTCTTCCCTTTTTTTGTGTACTCTCTTTTTTTGTATTGAGAATGCTCCTATCTTCCTCCGTTGTACACACAATACATGGGAGAGGGAAAAAGAGAAAGTGGGGGTAATGCTCCTTTTAAGGTTAAAGAAATGGTCTCCGTGTTGGGGATGAATTAAATCCAAGGGCGATAGTGGGGGGAACTATTGTTGTTGTTATTGAATTAATTATTTCTGTGGGGAATCTTGTTACGGAAAGTTACATTGGCACTACTTGAACAAAGGGGAAAGGCAAGGAAAGGGAAAGCTTTACGCTAAGTGAGGAAAGAATGATATACGTATAAACAATGGCCAAAAGAAAGTACTAGAAGAGAGCGGAGACGGTGGAAATTAGCGGACATCAAAGAGAAGACATTTTATTGCGGCAAAAAATAGTTAAGAGACGCAAGATGCGATATAAATAAGGAGAATTGCAATGAAAGGCCTGGACACGGATGAGCGTGAGACAGGATAAGGAGAGAAATAATTAGGAAACAAGCTAAAGAAGAGAGACGCAGTTCCGAATTTGAGAGAAATAAATCCGAGAAATATACAGAAGCGAGAGGCCATCATGACAGAAGAAGCAAAAGAAGAAAAAAGATAAATGAGAAGGACATAGCGGCAGAGCACAATTAAAAGGAGAAAACGTAAAGGGACAAATCCATAAAATCACACCGACAAACAAGGAAAGGCTCAAGGCAAAAAACAGAGACAAATGGAGATGAGAAATACAAGCGAGACAAACCGAGGAGAACCTAAATAAAAATGGAGTGTAAAAATTCAGAATAGTGGCAAATTGCAGAGAAAACTCGTGAAAAAGAGTTATATGTACATATATAAAAAAAGATAGGAAATGCAGAAAGCAAGAGAAAGTATGGATATTGAAAGGCAAATAGAGATTGAGGGTAAATGGAGGGAGAAACACAAGAAAAAAGAGAGAACACTAATTGAAAATTGAAATAAATTGAAATAAACAACCAATTGATAAGATAGAGCAACAGCAGAGAATATTAAAGAAGAATAAAACGAAATAATTCAGAAAACATGGAGATAAAAACACTGCTAGAATATGCAGAGATGATTGAAAGAAAATGGAAGGAAATAATAGAGAAAATAAGAGTAAGAGCGAAATAACGAAGAAAATAAGGATGAGCAATGGAGAAAATAAGGATAAAACAAAAATAATTGATAAAACACCAAGAAAAAACTCGAATGACGAATAGAGCGAAATACTGGCGGGAATAAAGAATGACGATAATAACTAAAGAGAGAAATAGGCATAGAGGCCAAAACAAGGAAGAGAATATACGAAAGGCCGAGAGATGTACAAAATAGTGTAAAAGCAAATGAAAGAAAGATAGATACATACGAAATAAAGGAAAGAGTGGGCAGGGAAGTAAAAAAATCAGAAGAAAGTAAAGAGAGAGAGAGAGAGAATTAAAAGAATTTGGCACACAATCCTCTCTTGTCGAACAGGGAGGATGACATAAATGTTAACACACGTTTGGCAGCCACACTCCAGATAAGGGTGGCTCTGGAGTTTCTCTCTCTTTTTCTCTCTCTCTCTCTTTCTTTCTCTCTCTCTTTCTCTCTCTCTTTCTTCCTCTCTATCGGTCTCTCTCTCTCTTTCTCTCTCTCTCGTTCTCTCTCTCTTTCTCTCTCTGTGGAACGAGAGTGAGGTGAGTTCCCTATTACTTAGCTAATCACACACTCTTTGGGGGGGAGCTCCTTCCCCTCCTCCGCCACTAGAGCCTTATGTCTTTACCCGGACGAAAACGTAGGAAGAAGAGGAGGATGAGGGGAAAGAGGAGGAGGTAGAAGAGGGGATGATAAAACACCAGACAACATTCAAGAAAGTCTTTTTTTCTTACCCTTTCTCTCTCTCTCTCTCTTTATTTTTCTTTCTCCTTCTTTCTGTTTCTCTCTCTCATTCTCTCTTGCTTTCTCCCTCTCTCTCTCTCTCCCAAGCTTTTTTCCCTTACGAACAACTTTTTAGATTTAGCTGTCTTTGATTTCACCAGAGTAAGTAGTCATGTTGGCCTCACTCCATGTGTCAGTGTGGGCTGTATACATATGTACATATGTACGGATGTATTAAGAAGGGAAAAGACAAGTTCCTAATGGAGTCTCCCTACCTATGTACATACAGAGCCCCTGCTCTCATTCTCGTCCGCCTTGTAACCTTACTACGGGTGGACGTGTGTACACAAACCCAAAGTATAAAAAAAGGGAACAAAAAGGCAGGAGGAGGATAAAAAAGGAGACGAGAGGAGGATAAAAAGGAGGAGGATACAACTGGGGAAAAAAGGAGATGAGGGGTCCACTTCCAGAAGAAAAGGCAAGTGTCCATGGAGGAGGAATGGCCCTGGGGCGAGGGAAGGCTAAAACTCTAAAACGGTGTAAATATCACCCATTACTTGCCATGTAAATGGACCAGAGGAAGTTTTGGCGGGAAAGTCAATGGCGAGAAATGTGAGGCTGTTCACAGGTTATAAGCAGGGCATTTTATTCAGGAAGTTGCTTCTGGAGAAAATATCCACTAATCAGGAATACTCAGACGACGTATGTAAATATAATGATTACTGTATTAAGTAGCTAAATTCCATTTCTCCAGCGAAAAAACGAAGTCGGAATTTTTCGGTCAATCTTCGTCAGTTGATAGCCTCTAGCGACGGAAGTCATAATATTTTTATTCGGTCACTCTGTGACCACCTCAAGGGACACCGCAGAAGTTTGAACTTTTTCGGCGTTTTGGCTGCGTTTTGGCTAGGGCACAGCTGCTAATCATTGGATTTGGATCAAATTCGGCGAGGGTACGTAAAACGGAATGATCTAGACCCAATTTTTAAATTTTCAGAATTTTATTCTTGGTTCGCCGGAAAATCACCAAAAACTGTATTTTTCTTGCCTTTAAGGCTGGCTAACATTTGGATTTTCATGGAACTCGGCTATCACATGTTAAACTAAATTGTCTAGATCTAATTTTATTATTTTCTCAATTTTCGTTTCCGTTCGCCAAAAACTGACGCAGAGATTGGGTATTAACGACCAAAAATACAGCTTCTGACGAACGGCGGCGAAAATTAAGAAAATAAAAAATTAGATCTAGACCATATATTTTAACATGTTCTCGCCGAGTTTCATAAAAATCCAATTATTAGCGGCCGAACGCCAGCCTAAATGGCGCAAAAACAAGGTTTTTGGCGATTTTCCGGCGAACCGAGTTTAAAATTCTGAAAATTTAAAACTTTGGGCTAGATCATCCCGTTTTACGTGCCCTCGCCGAATTTGATCAAAATCCAATGAGTAGCGGCTGTGCCCCAGCCAAAACGCAGCCAAAGCGGCGAAAAAGTTCAAAATCCTGCGGTGTCCCTTGAGGTGGTCACGGAGTGACCGAATATAAATATTATCACTTCCGTCGCTAGAGGCTATCAACTGACTAAGATTGACCGAAAAATTCCGACATCGTTTTTTCGCTGGAGAAATGGAATTCTTATTGTCGTAGCCACTGGAAAAGCGAACCGGAAGTCTCTCTCTATATTGTATCGCCAGAGCACCACAACAATCATTACAGGTTACTACCAGATCAAACTCATGGACATGTTTTTGAATCCAGTGAGCTATTGTTTAACAATACTTTTTAGGCATATATGCTTGTATGTACCCAGTGCAGTTTTTTTTAAATCGAGTAATGTAATTTCTTACTTTATTTTAATGTGAAGATTATTGTAAATAAATTATTGGGATGAATTGTAATTTCTTACATTATTTTATAGTGACGATTTTTATAAATTAAATTTTGTAAAGAATTGTAATATTAATACCTTATTTTATGTGAATATTTTTGTAAATGAATCGGATCCCAGGAGTTTATCTGACTCTGGACTTAATCTCTGAATAAATAGTAATAATAATAACAATACAGTGCATCAGGATCTTGTTACTGAAGCTTACAACCGGCGCCTGCGCAATTATGAAGGAGAGCTCATGCACAATCTGAAGGCCATATGCCCCCAATGGCATCTAATGGCCAACCTATATCAAAGTTATTCTGCGATATTTACCCTAATTCATCTCAATTTACATACAGAAGCCCTAGAAGGACATCACCCACACCGATGTTCCATATATTTTCACAAATACATATAATCGAGACCGTAACAAGACAACAAGTGCAAATCAAAAGAGCGGATGTCTGGCAAACATTTCGAAATAATACAAAATATAAACTGAACATAGCGAAACAATTAATAAACTTAAGTAAAAAAGTCATTTAAAGGAGTTTAAAAAACAGACATGCCGAAAGCTGGATAAAATAGCAAGAAGATGGTTGAATAAGTTGGAACAGCATATAAATGAGAAAAAGAAAAGGAGAATAGAAAGCCGAAATGTGGAGGGGAAACCTCAATAAAATCATTGGCGCGAGAAAGGTCGAGAAAACAATTGGAGAGACAATGCTTCATACATAAATCAAAGAGAAATCTTCAGACGAAAGTAAAGAGGGAAAGCCCAAGAAAACAAGTATACGGAGAGAAAGCCCAAGAACACAAGTATACAGAGAGAAAGCCCAAGAAAACAAATACACAGAGAGAAAGCCCAAAAAAATAAGAATACAGAGAGAAAGCCCAAAAAAATAAGAATACAGAGAGAAAGCCCAAGAAAACAAATAAGAAGAGAAAAAGCCCAAGAAAACAAGTATACAGAGAGAAAGCCCAAGAAAACAAATAAACAGAAAAAACCCAGAAAATAAATACACAGAGCGAAAGCCCAAGAAAACAAATATACAGAGAGAAAACCCCAGAAAAGACATATGCAGAGAGATAACCCCAGAAAACAAAGAGAAAGATTAACAACTCGCAAAGTGGACAGAATTATGGGAAAGAGCTAGAACACAAATGAAAATTAAGAATGGCTTGAATTTTTGCACAAACGTATACAAACCGGAAATAGACCAAAGGAGAAAACATTGATAAGGAATAGGTAAAATATCAAAAGACAGCCCAAGACAAGGAAATGGCGAGATAATTACAGTGGAAATAGAAAAAGTAAAAAAGAAAAAAGGAATGAGTGAAGGGAAAAAATTATCGTTTCGCAGACGAAGGACATTGTTAGTCCATGTGGGGGAAAGCAAAGAAAAAAAGAAGCAAAAAGGGATTTGGCAAAGGAGAAATAAACTTTAAGATGAAATCCTTTCCTTCGCAAAAATAAGATTAGATTAGACATTGAGGTGCTGAGCAGGAGGAAGAGAGAGACAGACATAGTGAAAGACAGTGTTAAAGATAGAGTGAGAGAGAGAGAAGTGTGACGAGAGAAACAAGAGGAGGATAAAGAAACTCGCCGTCTGCCCTTCTCCTATTACTAATACTCTATACCACTTACACACATCTAATCCAACCTTCTCGCTTAGGTGAATCCCTTCAACGTGCCACGAATTCTAGATTTTAACCCACACAAATGCCTTTGTGTCTGTCTCTAAGCCTCTTCTGTCTCTCTCTCACTCTCTTTCTTTCTTCACTCGTTTTTCCGCTCTTTCTCTCTCTATTTCTGTCTTTTCTCTCTTTTTCTCTTGTTTTCTCTATTGCATTTGCTTTGTCTCTTTCGTATGCTTTCTGTCTTTTTCCGTTTTCTTTATCTCCCACTCTTTTTCTCTCTTTATTTTTCTCTCTTTCTCTCTCTTTCTGTCTCTCTCTCTTTCTCTAGGTTTCCCTATTTTATTCGCTTTCTCTCTTTCGTAATTTCTGTCTCTTTCTCTCTCTTTTCCTCTTTTTCTCTTTAAATTGTTACATCTGCTTTCTCTCTTGATTTCTTTATATGTCCTTTCCCATCTGTCTCTCTTGCTCCATCCTTCCCTTGCTCCCGGTTCTCTTTTAGCATTTCCATTTCTTTTCTCTCTTATTTTCACGTGCTTTCGTTCTTATTTGTTCCATTCCTCTTTCTCTCTCGCTTAATTTGACGTGTCTTCGCTTTTATTTTTTCCACTTATTTTCTCTATGTCAATTTGATGTGCTTTTTCTTTAGTATTTTGCAGTTATTTTCTCTCTCTGCGATTATGACGTACTTTCTCTTTAATTGTCTTCCTTTCCATTCTCTCTCTGTTAATTTGCCAGACTTCCTCTATAATTGTTTTTAGTTATTTTCTCTCTCTGTTAATTTGACGTGCTTTCGCTTTAATTTTCTCCCTTTCGATTCTCTCTCTGTTAATTTACCAGGCTTTCTCTTTCATTTTTCGCAGTTATTTTCTCTCTGTCAATTTGACGTGCTTTCTCTTTAGTTTTTTGCAGTTATTTTCTCTGTGTGTGAATATCACGTGCTTTCTCTTTAATTTTCTTCCTTTCAATTCTCTCTCGCTGTTAATTTGCCAGGCTTTCTCTTTAATTTTTTGCAGTTATTTTCTCTCTTTGTTAATTTGACCTGCTTTCTCTTTAATTTTTTCCGGTTATTTTATCTCTCTATTAATATTTGGCTTTAATTCTCCCATTGGATTATCTCTCTCTTATTTGCACACGCTCGTTTATTTTTTTCATTGCGTTTCTCTCTCCTATTTGTACACGCTCTTTTCTTTTGTGCATCACTCTCTTGTTCACCTTTGCTGCCTTACAATTTCAATCTCAATCTCTCTTTCTATTCTTCTCTCTTTTCTCTCTCCGCGTCGGTTACTACGTGCAATCCCCCACACACGTTCATTTCGTCTCCCAAAAAACATTCTCTCTCCCAAACCTTTTCATTCCAGACTAAAAGCCTAGTCCCGTTCAACCCTGCAGATTTTGTACAAAATATGGGAATCTCGGCTTAAATAGAGTAGTATTCCCTGAGCAAAAAAGTGTAACAATAACTCGCTGTTCAGGGGCATATCCAACACACGTATGAAATGTGAAGGACATTTAATGTATACAAAATAGCTCCGTTTTTTTGCAATTCGTCCCCTTTCTCCACTTCTTCCTCATTTCAACCTTCATTCCACCTTATATTCCTTTTTTACCCACATTTTTTTCTTATTGGGCAAGTTCCTTGCCCTAGTTTCCCCTCTGGTTTTTTTTTAAATTCTTTTTTGCAAAATGTATTTATTATCCCACAAGAATTTTTTCCCTCCACTTGCCCCTTCCATTCATTTTACATTGTTTCTGGGGCAAGAGTTCACAAAGCCGAAAATCACTGCCAATGTTTAACTTTATCCCTATGCTTTGCCCGGCCCAAAAACGAGGGTTTATAGCACGGAGGAAATAAGGACAATTCCCCGCGTGGGTGAGCCTTTTAATCATTCAGAAAGAAGGGGGAAAATGAGGGACCAAAAAAAGTTTTTGACCCATTTTTTTCTTCTTACATGGGGCAAATGCGGCGGCTGCAGAAAGTGGGAAACAGGATGACGATCAAAGAGCGGGAGAATAAGAGATCAGAGAAAGTCGAATATACATACGTTAGAGAGACTGGAAGAGAATGTGGGACAGAAAAACTGTGGATTTAGTAAAGAGAGTTGGAGAGTACGACAGAGAAAGTAAAATGAAAGACATAAGTCGACAGAAAAATGTACTGAAATAGGAGGTGAGAGAGATCGGGGAGAAACAGAGCGATTAAAAGAGAAAGTGAGAGAAACAGAGCAATCAAACGAGACAGTGAGAGAAAAAGAGCGATTAAAGGAGCAAGTGAGGGACACAGCGATTAAAAGAGAAAATAAATTATTGAGAAAAACTACTCCTAAAAGAGAAAGTGAATTATTGAGACAAACTGCGACTAAAAGAGAAAGTGAGAGAAACATATAGAATACAGAGCGATTAAAGAAGAACGTGAGAAAAAGAGAGAAAAAGAGAGACATACAAAGCGATTAAAAGAGAAAGTGAGAGAGACAAGCCAGGGAAAATGGGAGGGAGTTACTAAAATAGAAGATGAGAGAAGGTCCACGAGAAAAAGAAATATGGTGACTAAAAGAGAAAGTCAGAGAGATAAACATACATGATAGAAAAGGTGAAAGAAAATATGAGAGAGAAAGTCGTGGAAGAGAGTTAAGAAAAACTGAAAGTCGGAAACTAGGTGTAAAAATGAGAGTGAAAGAGAGCGCAAATGACAAACAATAACAATTACAGAAATACAGCAAGAAGGAACGAGAAAAACGGAACAAAATGAAGTCAAGCAATGAAATAGGGAAGAGCGAGAACAATATAAAAACGTGAAAGATAAAAAATCCAAAAAAAAGTACGAACACAAAAAGAAGGTAGAAAAAGTGACAGAGGAAACAGAAAAATTAGAGTGAAAAAAACGGAAAAGTGAAAGAGAAAAGAATGAACGGAATGGGACAATGTGACACACAGAAAGAACGAAGAATAAAGTGGGAGAAAAAATACAAAAAGAAAAATGTGAGAGATAAAAATAAAAAGAGCAAAAAAGTGGGTGAGAAAAGCATAAAAGAAGTAAAATGCGAGAGAGAAAAAAATAGAAAAAGAAAAACGTGAGGGAGAAAAATAAAAAGTACAAGAAAGTGAGAGAGAAAAATATAAAATAATAAAAAAGTGAGAGACAAAGTTTTAAAACAAGAAAAAAGTGCAAGAGAAAAATATAAAATAATAAAAAAGTGAGAGACAAAGTTTTAAAAGAAGAAAAAAGTGAAAGAGAAAAATATACAAGAAGAAAAAAGTGCAAGAGAAAAATATACAAGAAGAAAAAAGAGAGAAAAATATAAAAGAAGAAAAAAGAGAGAAAAATATAAAAGAAGAAAAACGAGAGCAAATATAAAAGAAGAAAAACGAGAGAAAAATACAAAAGAAGAAAAAAGTGAAATAGAAAAATATAAAAGAAGAAAAAAGTGAAATAGAAAAATATAAAAGAAGAAAAAAGTGAAATAGAAAAATATACAAGAAGAAAAAAGTGAAATAGAAAAATATAAAAGAAGAAAACCGTGAGAAAGAGAGTAATAAAAGAAGGGATAAAAAAGTGACAAAGAACTAAGGAAAGTGAGAGAGAGAGAATGAATTAGAGAGCAAAGCTCTTCTGCAAGTCGAGGGAAAGCTTAGTGGGTGCTAAAAAATTGCAGTGACAGACAGAGAGGAAGATATAATGAAGCTTAAATTTACACTCTTTCCCCACGACTTTTTGGATCTTAAATAAATTCTCTCAGCTGTGCACAAAGACCCAGAAAAGTTGTTGATCAAAACCACACGCAGGGACAAACTTTTCCAAGACATTTGAAAAAGTCCGCGGGAGGGACAAGTCAGACCCAGCGTGATAAAGGGAAAGGCTGTGTGAATTAGACTAGATGAGCTATGTAAAGGGATTGGGAAAGAGAAAGTCAAGGGAGCAGAAAAACCAAGAGAGTATTTTACTATAAACTAAAATATGGAATAAAAAAATCATGAAACTGAAAAAAATTATTAAGAAGGAGGAGCCTCAAAGATGGAAACCACGATTGTACTAGCACTAATTTACCGGAAGCCATTCTTGGAGTGCGGAATCTACTGATTGGAAATTTTGATTTAGAAAACTCAAATCAAATACATTAAAAGGTGTTGAAGCCTTGCAAACAACTGTTTCGCAAGGGTATTTTAATTTATAAAATCAAATTCGAGGAGATATTCCAAGATAGAACGGAGGAAGGTTGGAAGAGAGAAAGCGATGGGAAGAAAAGGGAGAGAGGAACGAAATAAAGGATAGGAAAAAGGACGAGTGAAGAAATATATATCAAAAAGAGGAAGAGAGAGGCGAGTGAAGAAACAAAAGTCCAAAGAATATGAAAGACGAGAGGATGGGTGGGAAGGATGGACAGAGAGATAAAATAAGAGACAGGCGGGACGGCGAAATAAACGGAGAAACAAAAAAGGCGAGAGAAGGAGAGAGAGAGCGCAAGACAATACGATAAAGAGAGGGAACCAGAAACTAACAGAGAGAAAAAGAAAGAAAGAGAGAAAATTAGAGAGAAAAAGAGGAATAGTGAGGAAAAGACAGGGAAAGAGAGAGCGAAATAGCGGAACAGAAAGAGAGAGAAAGAGAGGGGACAAGCAAGAAAGAGAGATAGAAAGAGAGAAACAGAAAGAGAAGGAGAGGCAAAGCGAGGAAAATAGCGAGAAAGAGCGGAAATGAGGGAAAGAAAGGAGAAAGTGAGAAAGAGAGAGCAAAAAAGAGGAACAGAAAGATAGATAAAGAGAGGGAAAGACAGGGGAAAAGCGAGAAAGAGAAAATGAGAGAGAAAGAGAGGGGAAAAGCGAGAAAGAGATAGAAATGCAAGAAAGAGAGAGAAAAGCGAGAAAGAGAGGAAAAAAGTGAGAAAGAGAGAGAGAAAAGTAAGAAAGAGAGAGAAAAGCAAAAAAGAGAGGGGGAAAGCGAGTAAGCGAGGAGCAGAAAGAGAAGAGAGAAAGAGAGGAGAGCAAAAGGGAGAGTCAAACAGATGATGAGAGAAACAAAAAGTAACAGAGAAAGAGAGAGAAAGAGAGTGAACCGTAAATCAACAGAGAGAAAGAATAGGCGAGAGTCCGAATGAGAAAAAAATGAAGTTGTCATTGCTGATCCTCCTAATATGAGGTCGAGGTAAAAAGAAAAGGAGGAAATGAACAAGTGAAAGGAAGAGGAAGCCAGGTGGAAAGTTGATAAGGCCGTAGATGTGGAATATCTCCCTATCTCAAGAGCTAGACAGTGGAGAAGATGAGGAAGAAATATTACCGTGACACAACTTGTGACTTTCTCACTTTTACATGAAACGCGGAGTTTCGAAGTATGTAAAAGGACGAAGCGGAAGTGCAAAAAGGTTTCAGTTGGAAGTAATGATTCTGGTCTGAGACTCCGAGGCGAAGGGGTAAATGAAATGTTTTTTTATATTAATTCCCTTCATTTGGAAAGCATGTCTTTCTCTCTCTTCGTCTCTCACTCTTTTTTATTTTCTTCCTTTCCTTCTGCTTTCTCTTTTTGCTAAATAGCGCTTTCTTTTGCCTCTCGAGCTTTCTTTCTTCTCTCTAACTCTCTTTCTCTCGTTTTTCTGCTACATTATTCTTTTTTCTTCTAATTTCACTCATTTTTCTGTTACTTTATTCTTATTTCTTTCACTTTCACTCATTTTTCTGCTCCTTTTTTTTTCTTCTACTTTCACTCATTTTTCTGCTACTTTATTCTTTTTTCTTCTACTTCCACTCATTTTTCTGCTACTTTATTCTTATTTCTTTCACTTTCAATCATTTTCCTGATCCTTTTTTATTTTTCTTCTACTTTCACTCATTTTTCTGCTACTTTAATCTTATTTCTTTCACTTTCACTCATTTTTCTGATCCTTTTTTATTTTTCTTCTACTTTCACTCATTTTTCTGCTTGTTCATTCTTTTTTCTTCTACTTTATTCTTTTTTCTTCTACTTTTTTCTTTTTTCTCCTACTTTCTCTCATTTTTCTTCCTGATTTTTCTCCCACTTTCTCCAGCCTTTTTGTCTTCTTTCACTCATTTTTCTTCCTGCTCTTTCCCCGTTTTTTCCAGATTTTTGACATTATTTCGCACACTTTTTTGCCTATTTTATCTATACAAAAATCTTTAGCCTTTTTATTATACTATTTTCGTGTTTGTCACGCTGCAACTTTCTGCACCTTCGTTCCTTTTCGCCTTCTCATCTTCTTGTTTCCGTCGCTTTCTCTCGCATTTTATCAGCCTTTCACTATTATTCTCTCTCATTTGGAACTTTGGAAGTTGTTAGAACATTTTCTAATCAAAGAGAAAACTTAAAGCCACGTACAGGACAGAGTCCATCCGCTTGCAGGTGTCCCAGCCCACCTGTCACACTTTATCTCCATACAGAATTAATTGGAAGGGTAATGGTAGTTTTAAATTAATATATTAATTACTTATAAGCCTAACCTGGCATATGTTCCGAAAATTCATAAAAACGTCTATCCCGGGAAAACTTTCTCCCAATTTTTTTTATACGTGTTCATCCATCTTATTTTTGCTGTAGCATAGAATTACAACCTTCATTTTATTTTTGTCGTTGAATCTCTATCCTTTTTTCCGCTTCTGGGATGATAACTGCGAAATGATTTCCAAACATAATGGTGCACTAAGGCATTTTTATTTAGAAAAAATACAGACAAAAATTAGAGACGAAAAGGACCTTTTGAGAAAGAACAATTTCTCCCCAAGAAATAAAAAAGCTCTCGATGGCTAATTTAACGCCCACATAAGAAAAGCCGGGGGATGGTAGTAATTCTGAATGGAACACAAAATTGGTCTGGAAATGCAGGCTAAAGTCTTTTTGAAGCAAAATTATTAATCCCATCACTCTGTCTGATAGCCGTAAGAGTAAAAAAAGGAGAAAGTAAATTGTGCGTGAAGCATAATCCAATAGAATATTACACGTTTTTTTCTCCTTTTTTCTCCCCATAACATATTATATGCATATTGTAATACAATTTTTTTTTGTATATTTCTCTCTCTTTCTCTCTCTTTCCCTTTAATTCCAAAGGCCGGGGATGAATGAACGCGCCCAATAAATTAAGGGCAAATGGGCAATTTTTTGGGCGGAGGAGCAACTTCTCCAAACCAGAGAAAACCTCAAAGCTTTCTCCTTTCTCCATGTCTGTGTAAATTTAGTCAAATATGCACATTAAGAGAAAGTTAGGACTAATAACAAAGAAATGAATTAGTTCCCAAAACAAAGGGAGCTTCAAAAGAAGAAGGGAAAGGAAGGAGGACGGGGGAAAAAAAGAATCATAAACATGTTCTCATTTTTTCCATCTTTCTTTTTTTTGGGGGGTGGTGAAAATAATAAGGGAAAAAATGGATGGGAAAAAAGGGAAAATGAATGTATTTTTTGTAATAAAACAAGTCTCGGAAATGAGAATGTGTAAAAGAGGAAGGATAAAGTCATTGGAACATGACTTTTACAGATGAGCAACGACCACCCTTTCTCTCTCTCCCTTCTGTGTGTGTGTGGCTTTATGCTCTGAAGCATTTTATGATCTCTGTAAGCAAAAAAAAAAAATACTCCCAACCCTTTGGAAATGATTTGAAAATTAATTTCTTCAAAGAGAATCAACTCAGCCAGAATTTCCTCATCCACACCCGCATCCGCATTCTTTCCCGGTGCAGATTTTTCTCGTTCCTTTCCACGGGGGTCACACATAATCCATATAAGGCCCCTCCTCACTCCGTATTTACACAATGTTATAGCTTCTCTCTATAACTTCCTATAACAGCTTTTGCCTTATAACGAAGGTATGATATCCGAATCGGTATTCCAATTCAAATCGGAATTATATTCATATTTTTGCAGTATTTTAATCGGAATTAGTATCCATATTTTTGTCAGAAAATATTGGAATTGGAATTTATAATTACGAATACATTTTCAATTCAAATTCGTATTCAAAGGTTGACATTTGGATTCCGATACTTTATTGATATTCGAAAATTCCTTCATGGTATTGATAATTCCCGCCTTCGAGTAAGTTTTTTTTTGGCAAAATCAAGGTATTGTGCAACTATGATTTTTTAAATTGGCAGTAATATAACAATTTCGTCCGTAAAAGCATCGATTTTTGCACAATCAGATTAGCGGAATCCATTTATAATTTTGTGTATTGATTTTGCGTTTATTTTAAGCTACAAATTATGCCAGATCGCGTTAAAAATAATTTTTTTTAAATATTCGGAAAGTATTTGAATGCGTATTTGAATGTCCTAATATTTGAATAAAATTGTATTGAAATTAGAATTCATATTTTGGATATCCGAAATTTAAATTCGTATTCACAATTAGGAAAGACAGGTATTTGAATTTGAATTTGAATTTATACTTTTTCGGATGTCATTCTTTGATTATAATAGTCTCCACGAATCCCCCGAAAGGTTTGCAGTAAAACCAAGGTATGCCATCGGAATCGGTATTGGAATTCAAATCGGAATTACATTCATATTTCTCAGTATTTTAATCGGAATTAGCCTCCATATTTTCGTCAGAAAAATATTTGAATTGGAATTTATAATTACAACATTCAAGATTCAAATTCTTATTCAGAAGTTGACATTTGGATTCCGATACTGTATTCATGTTCGAATTCTTTTTCAGTATTGTTGTTACTTCCCACCATCGGGCAAGTTTTTTTTTTGCAAAATGAAGGTACATATTGCAACAACGATTTTTTCCAATTGGCACTAACATAACAATAACAACTACTAAAGGCATCGATTTTTGCAAAATCAGAGTTTCGCAGTTAAATTATAATTTTGTCTATTGATTTTGCGCATATACTTTCAGCTATAATTTACAAATGTCACATTGCATTACAAATAAAGTTGTAAAAGTATTCGAAAAGTATTTGAACACGTATTCATACATTTGAATAAAATTGTGTTGGAATTAGAATTTATATTTTAGATATCCGAAATTTGAATTTGTATTCATAATTAGGAAAAACAATTATTTTAATTCGAATTTTAATTCATATTTTTTCGAATATCATTTATTGGATAAAATCTTTCTCAAAGCGTCAATTTCGTTTCTAATCGTATGTATACATCTTGTACTATCTTGTGTTGGTCCAAAATCTGAGTTCGCCTTCCAATTACGTTCACTTTGATTATTTCGCTAAAAAATTAATTAATTAATGAACGTTCATTTTTAATTTTCAATATCGTTGGGCTGGAATATCAGCTCAAAATTAAATCAGTAGCTACTTGAACTTTCGCCATCTATCTTTCTAATAGGTACTGCTTAATTTTACTTACAATATTTTATAAACGGCGTTAAAGTTCTGCGTGGATTTTTCAAAATCAGAATTTGGAATCCGTAAAACTGAACTTTTAACATTTACCTTGAACATTCTTCGAGAACGTTTTGAGGACTGCTGAATGGCATCTGTGATACGCATCTATCACTTATTGCATCTACCACAGTGTTGAGTAGGTTTAAGTAGGCTGTAAATGTCTTTTATATACACATCGTTTCAAGAGATGCAAACGAGTAGGTTTTATACCAAAGCGGTGTATGAAGACGTAATAGTATCGAAATGAGATTCAGCATTCAGCAAATTACCAATCCTAATTTGGGATTATTAAATTATCCTGAAAAAAGAGAGAAGGTCAGTTATATAGGGGAGGTCCTTATACCGGACCCCTTGCATATTACGTGTTTTTTTTACTAGCTCCTATAATAAAGAGATGAAAGGGATGCCGCCAGTGCGTCCACTTGATCCTTTCCTTTTCCAGAGGCGCTTGGCATTTCCGGGAGAAACCAGAAGTTGGCGCGAAAGTGCGCGAAAGAAACGACAGACAAAATCAGAGAGAAACAATTAAAAGGAAGCATTTGCTAGAATTTGCAGGGGGAGACCTAAAAAGGAAATGAGGAGAACATAAGGGAAAAAGTAAAAGCAAGAAAATGAATAAGAGATACAGCAGAAAAACGGGAGGGAGAAAGCAGAAGACAAATGAGAGACAGAAAGCAAGAGAAAAAGCAAAAGAAAAAATGAGACAGAAAGCAAGAGAGGCAGCAGAAGAAAAAATGAGACAGAAAGCAAGAGAGAAAGCAGAAGAAAAAATGAGACAGAAAGCAAGAGAGAAAGCAGAAGAAAAAATGAGGCCGAAAGCAAGAGAGAAAGCAGACGAAAAAAGGAGAGAGACAGAAAGCAAAAGAGAAAGCAGAAGAAAAAATAAGTGAGAGAAAGTAAGAGAGAAACGCAGGGCAAGAAGCTAAGAAGGGAAAACACAAATGAAAGAAAAAACGGAAGGTCAGAGGAACAGAAGGAAAAATGAGACAGACAACAGGGAAAAAATGAGAGAGAGGCAACACGAAAAAAATGAGAGAGACAACAGGAAGAAAATGAGAGAGAGACAACAGGGAAAAAATGAGAGAGAGACAACATGGACAAAATTAGAGAGAGACAACAGGGAAAAAATGAGAGAGACAACAGGGCAAACATGAGAGAGAGACAACATGGAAAAAATGAGAACGAGACAACAGGGAAAAAATGAGAGAGAGACAGCAGGGAAAACATGAGAGAGAGAGAGACAACAGGGGAAATGAGGCGGAGAGAAGGAAGTATAAACATATTGCAGAAAGAGAAATCGAAAAAACATGAGAGAGTGCAAACCCGTGAGAAAAAATGAAAGAGAGAGAAAGAAAGCGAGAGTGGGAGATTGTTTTTATTTATTGTGCAACTGCCAACAAGAGAGCTTCCAACACATGCATTTTTCCATACAGTATTTGTTGGCAGCAAAACACTTTTTTGTTCTTCGCTGTGCTTAAAACCAGTAAACACAAGCTGTTCCGAAGAAACAAAATAAGCAGAGAAAACAACAGAACTTGTTTCAATTAAGTGTGTATTGTGTAAACAGAAGAAAAAATTGGTTTTTCCCAGAAGGAAAAACAGTTGTAATATGTTTCAATCCTGCCACAGGGCAATTTGTCCTGTATGTATATACATGTAATAAATAAACAACTTTATGAATCTATTTTCTTCTCTGTTTCTCCCATGAAAATTCTTTTTTTTTTTGCATTTCCCTCCTCCATGTTCTTCCACGTCATTTCAGAGCCTCCAGCCAATTTCCCCATTTATTTAGTATTCTCTTACATGTTTTGATGCGGAAGCGACCGCATGTCTCCCTCGGCCATCACGGATTTATGTGGCGTGTGTCAAAAGGTTAAGTAAAGGCCAAGGTTGGACAGTGGGAGATTTTTTTTTCCTGCCATAAAAACCCGGGGTGCTTGTCTCTAGAAAAAGGCTCGTATAATATATAGGGACAATTATTAATTCAAAATTATAGTGTACATATATATATATAGACATGGGTATGTACATGTATTATTAAGGTCACAAATGCACTATACAATTGTATATTATTTCTATGTCCTTATACCTAATTAAAACCAAAGTGCAGGAGAAAAACATGTTTACCTGTTTTCAGTCCTTCCAAATTACATTTCCGGATGGAAAGCGAGAAATGAGAAGAGAAATTTAATCTTCAAATGTTGCAATCGCCTTCTACGTAGTTTTTGAAGAAAAATCAATACACAGACTGCAGTTTCAAAGGGGTTTAGGTCCATTTTCAAGTTTTTAGATGACATGAGATGAATAATTCTTACTTTTACTCTATGTTAAATGTATTTTAAAGGAGAAAATACATTTTCAATTATTTTTTTAAGTACAAACTTTAACATCTCAAAAATGTCCTCTCAAAAATGGAAAATAGCTTCAATTAAAAATATTATCTGAATGGAAAAATCTCCATTGTATCAAAATAGGACTTAAGCCGCTTTAGATCTCTTCTTGTAGTATGTACAAGTATTACGTTATATGCTGGGTTCTCATCTTACCCGGGGAAAAGCAATTATGCCTGGAATTATATTCCGGATGGCTCGCAGTTAATTTGTATTTAAAAAGGTTAAGGTGTATTTTTTTGATTCAGATTTTGTGCCTATATGTATGTTATTTAATTGTGTTTTGAATACATATATATATGCATGCATTATTTATGTACAAATCTTTCGTAATTTACCTCGAGGCGATTCCACTCAAATGACCATTTACATATCAAGATTGGATAAAATCATACATTTAAATTTAAATAGTCAGATGCAAAATGTTTAAAAATTGTTAAATAAATTTTCTCATGAATATATGTACATATATTTAGCTATAATAGTATTATATATGAATAAATCATTATAAATATGTAAATATATAATAATATTACATATAAATAAATCATTATAAATGTGTAAATCAATATACTCCGTACTGTAGTAGAAAAAGCCGGGTGAAAGTCTTAAAAACGACAAAATATAGATACAAAAAGAGCCTCCACGCCGTTCAAAAATTGCACCTGATATTTTACTTTATTTTACTACTACATTTCATATAAATGAGTTCACAGTAGTCCACATTAAATGCATATGTAGAAGTTGCATGTGAATGTAGAACAGTGCTAAAAAAATCCCGAAATAACCACTTAAAATTCCATAGGGACTTATGCTACTATAACCCGTATGTACTCTTTTGACAGGCATAAGGGATGTAAGGAGATGCATTTAATTATATTGGACACTGAAGAAATTGCTGGAGGTCGGGAAACTATCTGAAGTTAAATGGTGGCAGCCCAATGTGGATACACGTACTCATCCAGTTATAAATATGAGCTGGCATAAAATAAAATGTGCCAGAGCAGAGCTTCATGGGATAAAATTGCGTTGCCCCACTGAAAGGATTCCAGGCTTTATGGGGACGTCATTGGAGGGGGCAAATGGGGGAATTATTAGTGATACAAGGGCTTGGGGAAAACATGGAATCAATCCTTTGCATAATGCACACTCCGCAAAAAATTTCGCACTCCCTTATTTTCTCCCCCCGTCGCTTGCTTTCTCTTTGTCGGAGGCACTCTAAATCCAGCCTTCGTCTGTCTTTTTATTCCTTTTCCTGTTTTCCTTTGTCTATTTCGTTGCCGTTTTGCATGACCTTCCTCTTTTTTGCCTGGCTTTCTCTTTTCTCTCTTGCTTTCTCTTTCTTTTTGGCTTTTATTTGCTCACGTACGTTCTTTTCCTGTCTTGCGTTCGATTTGATATGCTTTCACTATTATTACCAGTTTCACTCGCTTACTTTCTCTGCCTTGCTGTCTTGCTCCTTTCTCTTGTCTTTATCTCTCGTTTTCTCTTTCTCTTACATTGGTTTTCTCTCGTTATCCAGGTTTCTTTTTCTTTCTTTTGATTACTTTACTTTGCGATAATTTTTTATTTTGCGTCCTTCCTTTTTCTCTCGCTCTCTCTGTCTCGTGCTTTTCTTTGTTCGCTTTCTTTATCTGTCTTTGGTTTTCTCTATCTTTATCTCTTGCTTTCTTTCCTTTGATATTTTCTCCTTATCACTTGCTTGTATCTTTCGTAACCTCTATATTTTGATTTCATTCTATCTTTATGTTGCTTTCTTTTGCTTTTTGTCTCTTTCTCTTTATGTTGCTTTCTTTTGCTTTTTGTCTCTTTCTCTTTGTGTCTTTCTTTCCTTTTGCTTTCTTTGTTGCTTTCTTTCTCACTTACTTTTGCTGTCGTCTCTTTCCTTTCCTTTTTTTCTTTCTTGGTCTCTTTCTTTTGTTTTTTCGCTCTGTCTCTTGCTTTGCTTTGCTTTGGTTGTTTCGGATTTTTGCATTCTCTTTGCGTTTCTTTATTTGTCTCTTTCTCTTTGTGTTTCCTTATTTGTCTCTTTCTCTTGCTGTCTATATCTCTTTCTTTTTCTTTCTATGTCGGTTTCTGTTGCTTTATTTATCTCTCTCTCTCGCGTTGTCTTTATCCTTTTCTCCGACATTATTTCTCTTTTGTTGTTTTTCTTCCTCTTGCACCTCTCACCTCCTTTGTCTCTGACTTTTTCCTCTTCCTTTCTCCGAAATTCTAGGATTTCTTCGTGTTCTTTGCCTTCATTTATCCTGATTCTCCTACAGCCGAACAGCGTCTCTCTGTCTACTCAGTTTCTATATTGTATTAGCGTTCTTTGTATTTCCTTGCCGTCTCCCTCGGATCTTCTCTTTCTCGGCTCCTTTCTCCGCCTTTACCTTTGCATACCATGTACGTAATAATATATGTATATTTTATATAATCCTCTCTCTCCTTCCCCTAGGAAGGAATGAGATTAGCCCAACTTTCTCTGCATGACTCCAAAAAGTGTGTGTTTGGAGGGTGGGCGGGTATTACGATGATGTTGTTGTTCTTGTGAGGGTGATACCCGATGATGAGGATGATGATGGGGCCAGATGAGTGAGTGCATGTATACATATAACATCTCCGTCCCCCTCATCATTGCAAGCACTCATCCATAAGAGAATTTCCCGGGCTTTCACATCTTTATCTCCCCTCATGCATACCAGGCCACCGAAATTTTTTTTCTACCAATGGCGGATCATACACACTTCACAGCCTTGGGGAATGACGAAAAGATGTGGGATTCTCACGTCCATATTTGTATTATGTACATGCATAATAAAGGGGGAATCACCTAGAAATTAATCTCCTTTCATACCATTCCTTCTGCCTCTTGAATCTTCCCATAAAAAGGCCCGGTGCATCCCAATATGCCATAATGCCCACAGTACACAAGTCCTTGGTTTGACACCTTAAAATTGGAAAAAAATAGGATATTCATAACACTAAAACTTTTTTTTTCTTCATTAATTCATATGGGAACTTCCCAAAAAAATTTCTTCTTGTACCATGAATTTCATGGATGATTTGCATGATTTTTAGGGAACGCTTCACAGTTGTGGATTAATTTCTTGGCAAAATATTCTGCTTCAATGTTGTCAAGGGGAAAAAATACTTGCGCAGCAAAAAAGGCTGATGAAAAAAAAGTATAAAAAAATATTCCCACGGACTTTCTCCATATACACCCACGCTTTCCCCCGAAATTCACCCGCTTCATGCTTGGAGATGCATGGAATTTTCTAGGGAAGGTAAAGAGAGATATAATCCCCGGGAAATACTCGAGAAAATTCACAACTCCCGTAATTTTATTAGGTTCGGAGTTAATCCTTGGCAAATTGTGAAATGCAATAACACGTAAGTACGGGATAATAATTTGCTTCCTAAGGGGGTTACTATTGGGGGTAAAAAGGTCTAGCAAAAACATCATTTCATAACCAAATCCCATGGATTTTAGAGGGGGGGAAATACATTGTAAAAATAAGTATGGAGATACAAAACGTTTTATACTAACAATTGCATACAAATTGTTTCAGGAGGCAAAGGGAGAATCGATTGCCCTTGCAGGGTGGCCTATGAGAGCCATCTGATAGCATGGGAGATGTCCTCCATTTGGAATTATGCGAGTTCATTGTGTTGGCAAGAAAAATTGGGAAGCTGGATAGATTTGTGGGAAGAAATGTTATAATAATAATACATATTATGTATCCATGTATGTATGTGTATATATGTATACATATATGTATGTATGGAAATATATGTATGTATATATAATGGAGAATAAAGTAGATATGTTATTCTTATGTGTATTGGGCAAGTTTGTGGAGGAATGCGTGGGTGAAAGGGTGAAATATCAAAACAACTGAAAAAAAATGCAAACAGAATCGGACACCATGGAAGAGGAATCGACAAAGGGAGCATTAGGTAGATGGCACAAAAGATAAATAGATAAAGAACGAGTGAGAGAGCTAAACAGAAACACAGTTAAACCCGAAAGTTAACTGAAATAAAAAGGAAGAAAGAGAAAGTACAAGGGTGAAACGGAGGAGGTTAAAAGATGCAAAGATACAACAATGAAAAGGGGTAAGCATCAAAACTGTACAAAAATGAGAGAAAGAGACAATACAAAAGTGTAACAATAAAACACAAAATAAAAGGGTCCTCAAATAAAGGAGATAAACAGTAACAACCAGACAAAGTAAACGCACATGAAAGAGATAAAGAAACAGAAAGTAAATATAAATGAAAGTTAAAGTAAACCCAAATCAAAGAGATGCTGAAACAGAAAGCAAATATAAATGAAAGAGTTAATAAAAACAAAAACGAAAGTAAATGATAAAGAAAGCGGGACAAATGGAGAACGCAATTATAAATGAAAGAGTTAATAAAAGCAAAAAATAAAGTAAATGATAGAGAAAACGAAACAAATAGAGAAAGCAAATACAAATGAAAGAGATCATAAAAGCAAACGAGAAAGTAAATTATAGAGAAAGCAGAACAAATAGAGAAATCAAATACAAATGAAAGAGATCATAAAAGCAAACGAGAAAGTAACTGATGGAGAAACCAGAACAAATAGAGAAAGCAAATACAAATGAAAGAGATCATGAAATCAAACGAGAAAGTAACTGATAGAGAAAGCAGACAAATAGAGAAAGCAAATAAAAAAGAAAGAGATCATAAAAGCAAACGAGAAAGTAAATGATAGAGAAAACAAAGCAAATAGAGAAAGCAAAATATTTTTTAAAAATCAGAAAAACTAAAGAAAGCAAAAGAATTGAACGAAATCAAAACAGATTAATAAAGAACTTAAATACAAATTAAAGAGATAAAAGAAACAATAGAAATGCAAATGGAAACAAAAAAGGAAGATGAAGACCGAGAAATAAAAAAGAGAACAAACGAGATGAAGCGCAACGGAGTGACAAATGCTGCTCAGAGAAACAGAAAGCATAGTTGAGTGAAAAGTACAAGAAAAAACGAACGAGAAAGTTAAATTGAGAAACGAATGGTGGAAGACAAAGATCCATATATAGGTTACTCTTCTCCAAGAAAACAATTCGATTACACGACAAGAGGAGGTGTGGAAGTTGTTATAAAACTGAATGTAAAATAATAATGTTGACGTTGGCGAAGACTTTTTCCCATTTTTTTGCTTTTGGACGAAAGTGAAACGTGGCGGGTGGTTTTGTATTGAAAGGAATAGAAATCTTCCGCGGTAGACAGTAATGGAAAGTAAAACTAAAAGAAGGGAGAAAGCATCCTCTTTCTCCGTCTTCCTCTCCCTTTATGCAATGCTTACATATATTTTATTGCCCTCCTGTTTCTCTCACTTTCCCTCTTTTTTATGGTCTACCGTTTTCTTGCTTTATTTCGTATGCATTTCCTATTTTCTCTTGTGCTTTCTCAATATTTTCTCTGAGCTTTCTCAATATCGTCTCTGTGCGTTCTGCTTATTTTCTCTCGTAATTTCTCTCTACTTTCTCTTGTATTTTTCCGTACTGTTTATGGTACGTTTTTCTGATTTTCGCTGGTGCTTTCTCCTGGATTTTTATGCTTTCTTCCTATTGTTTCTTGTAGTTTCTTCTTATTGTTTTGTTCTATTTTCGCATCTACTGCGATTTCTCTTGATATTCTGTTGTGCTTTTTCCATTTTCTATCGTGATTTTTCTTCATATTCGGATATGTTTTCTCCTTATTTTCACACGGGGTTTCTTATTATTTTCTTTTGTGCTTTTCTGTATTTTCTACTGTGACTACTCTGAATATTCTGTTACACTTTCCCCATTTTTGTTGTAACTTCTCCCTATATAATTTTTTAACTGTTGTGCTTTCTCCTTATTTTCTGGTGTACTTTCTCCTTTATTCTGTTGTGCTTTCTCCTTATTTTCTGGTGTACTTTCTCCTTTATTTTGTTGTGCTTTCTCCTTATTTTCTGGTGTACTTTTTCCTTTATTCTGTTGTGCTTTCTCCTTACTTTCTGTTGTTCATTTTACTTATTTTCGGCTGTTCTTTTTCCTTATTTTCGACGGTGCTTTCTCCTTATTTTTGGTTGTTCTTTTTTCTTATTTTCTGTTGTGCTATTTATTTATTTTCCCATTAATTGTTGTTTTATCTGCTTTCTGTTGCTCGTTTCCTTTTATGTATTTCACGTAATTTCCACTGTCCTCTCCCTTGTTTTTGTTAATGCTATCATCCTCATTCGTATTTACCTTAGTCCATTTTTGTCTCTTAAATTGTCTCGATTTCCTTGATTAATTTCTGTTTCCTTGATTTGTCTCACCTCTACATCTGTTAAATATTACTTTATTTCTGTCGTCTCCTCACATATTCTTCCAGATCTTTTTAATGTTTGGCTTACCCCCGTTCCCTCAAGATTTCTCTTTCTCCATTCGGCGTATCCCGCAAAGTTCAAGCTCTCTCCTCCTCCAAACTCTTTGTCATGCTCGCCGTGTGAGTCAGAGTGCAAAAAAAAGAGGCAATGGCATACACACACGATCATTTTTCACACCCATGGCATGAATTTAACGTTTTGGAGTGCCTTCTTCTCCTTATTTTTTTATATACGTATTTCCCAATAACATATAGAGATTTCTGCTCCTTCACTTTCTCCCTCTTCCTCAATCCTTGGCGGATAAAGGGGAAATGTATAGGGGGTAAGGCGAGTATAGTAATGTGTTTGTGCGTGTCTGTGGGGATGAAAAAAATGAAATAGAGCGAGAAAAGGAGGGAGATGAGCATGTAGGTGGCGGCGAAAATGTATGTAGTTTGAAAATAATGTGGAGGATGAGAGAATGGATAAAGAATGATAGGGTTGGAGTGGGATGGAGATAGGGGGGGATAGCAAGTTTATGGAAGAGGGGAAAAGAAAAGAAATCGAAAGTTTTTTTTCTCTCTCTCTCTCCCCAGGAGAAAGTATGAGGTTGAGGTGGAGAAAATGTCATCTGTCTCCAAGCTCATCTGTCACTTTTGTGAAGGAGCTTGTCAACTCAAAGACTCTTCTTCGTCTCTCTTTCAGCCTTTTTCTCTCTCTCTCTTTCCTCCCATATTCTGTCTCCTTTTTATTCTCATTTTCACAAACTCCGCCGAATTTTATTCTCACAACCTCTTTTACAAGTCTCGCTTTTTTTAGGCCTCACTTTCTCCTCTGTTCTTCGGGTATGGGTTTTACTTGCCTCCGATCCACTATGTGGACCTTCTGGAGGAACTGAACTTCATTTGGGAAGGCTGCTCGTGCGGTTCAGAGGTGGCCTTGGACGTTGAAAGAGTGAAAATCATGTTAGAAGTTTTAGAAAAACCATCGACAATATCTCTCTGTTATTTTGATTTTTCTTGCAATTTGTACTCTGGTTTTTTTATATTTCGTACTTTCTGTCGCTGTCTCTCTGTCTTTGTTGTGTTCTTATTTTTCTCTTGCCTCTCGATAATTTTCCTAATCTTTCTCTATTTATTTGTACTCTTTTTTTTCTCTTGTTTTTTGTACCTTTCTCACTGTTTGATTTTTATATCTCCAGTTTGCCTCT
Organism: Disparrhopalites patrizii; assembly: GCA_034698585.1. Lineage (NCBI taxonomy): Eukaryota > Metazoa > Arthropoda > Collembola > Symphypleona > Sminthuridae > Disparrhopalites > Disparrhopalites patrizii. The sequence goes on along the minus strand of JAQGBT010001738.1, from coordinate 634 downwards.
TTTTCTCTTCTTTTCTGTTCCTCGTTTTTTCAATGTTCCTTGCTTTTTTATTAATTTTTTCTATGTTCCTTGCTTTTTATTTAGTTTTTCCGTTGCTCGCTTTTTTATTAATTTTTTCTATGTTCCTTGCTTTTTATTTATTTTTTCTGTGTTCTTGTTTTTTATTTTTTTAAAGATTTTTTCTATGTACCTTGCTTTTTTATTTTTGTAAATATTTTTTCTATGTGCCTTCTTGCTTTTTTATTTTTTTAAAGATTTTTTCTATGTTTCTTCTTGCTTTTTTTCTATGTTCCTTGCTTTTTTATTTATTTTTTATATTTTGTATATGTTACTTGCTTTTTTATTTATTTTTCATATTTTTTCTATGTTCCTTGCTTTTTTATTTATTTTTTATATTTTTTCTGTTCCTTGCTTTTTTCTTTTTTCTCTGTTCCTCGCTGTATTCGTTTTTCTCTGTTTCTCGCTTTTTTCTTTTTTGCACATTTTCTGTTTTTATTCTCCCTTTCTTTCTTTCTCCTATTTTATTTCTCCTATTTTATTTCTGCCTATTTTATTTCTATTTCTCCTATTTTATTTCTGCCTATTTTATTTCTATTTCTCCTATTTTATTTCTGCCTATTTTATTTCTATTTCT
>JAQGBT010001737.1:0-29191 GCA_034698585.1 Disparrhopalites patrizii | reverse complement strand
ATCTCTCTCTCTCTCTTGGTCTCTCTTTCTCTCTCTCTTTTTCTCCCTCTCTCTCTCCCTTGCTGTCTCTTTGTCTTTCTTCTTCGTTCTCTCTCTCACTGTTACCTTTCCACCCTTTTGTCTGTCCTCCCCGAAACTAAAGCTCAGTGGAAATATACAACTACTGAAAAAAGACACACTTCTATTATTATTTCCCCTCGCAGGTCCCCGACTATAGCTCAGGGATAACTACCCCGTAAAAAGTAATAATCAGAGAGATGTGTGTGACTGTTTAGACAAGGGAAGGCGCCTTTAATAACAAATCGGTTTTGGAGAATCTCGAACGTCACATTGAAAAATGATGGGCTTTTACCAGTTTTAGGGCTGAAGAGAGGGAATTTCCATTCTTTTCAAGAGCAGAAAAGTTGTCGTCGGAATTCCCTCATGTCCTCCAGCCACCCTCCATACATTAGCATGTACATAATCCACACATGTGTCTTTGACAAAAGCCTTATATCACACACCTTTCCTCCTTATTACATCCCGATCCATTAGCAGGAACATGTACCATGCCTCCCAATGAAATCCCGTTGTGTGTTTCCCCTACAATAAAACTCTCCCGGGGTCATTATGTACCAGGGAAAGAGAAATTCCCCTATGCAGATCTCACGCTCCCTCCTTATTGTTGTCTTGCCCATTATAATATGTGTGCTGTACTTGCAACATGAATATTATTGTAGTAAAAGAAAAGTGCCTAAAAATGGGGGCTATAAGACCGTCTTTGGAGCTACTGCTTTCGAGTCAAAGGATGAGGGAGGGGAAAGGAATGGGGGAGGACGTGTGGTTGTAATCAGGAGGAGATGAGAGAGAGAGAGCGGAGGGGGAGGGGGAGGGAGAAAAGTGAAGTTTAATGAAAAGATGTTGAAAAGAAGGGGGAGAAGAAAAGGAGGAGGAGGGAGGGAGAGAGAGCGAGAGAGACAGAGAGAGAGAGATGAGATAGAGAGAGAGAGTCTTTTCTTATTTTCCATCCGAATATGAAGTATCATAAGTTTTCCCTCCTTTTAGCTCCTGATGAGTTTTTCGATTGCATTTTATACTCCAACTCCCCTCTCACCGCCTCCCATTTTTCCGCATACATAAGGAGAAGGAGCGAGGGAAGAGAGAGAGAGTCTCGCTTGTGTAGTAATTGTACCCAAAAGTAGCTCCGTTGAATTTTAGGATGTAAGTATAGTAATCTTGTTCGGAGATGGAGGAACGGAGTGCGAGACGATGGAATAAAGAAAGAGAGACACGGAAGAGGAAGGGAAGGAGAGAAAGAGAGAGCTAATAAAGAAAGAGTTACAACAAATAAAGAAAGCGACAGAGCAAAAAGAAAGGAAAAAAGAAATGGAGTGATAAGACAGAAAAAGAGAAAATAGAGAAAAGGGAAAGACAAAGAAAGAGAGAAAAGGGAAAGAAAGAGGGAAAAGAGAGAGAGAGAAAGAGAAGAAAAAGAAAGAGAGGAAAGAGACAGAAAGAGAGAGAGAGAAAGAGACAGAAAGAGAGAGTGGAAAGAGAAAGAATGAGAGAAATAGAAAGAAAGAGAGTGGAAAGAGAAAGAATGAGAGAAAGAGAAAGCGAGGGAAAGAATAAGAAATAGAGATATAGAGAGGACGTGAAAGAAAAGCAGAGAAATACTGAAGGAACGGGAAGAAGCGAGCGAGAGAAAGGGAGAGGAAAACGGAGAGCGAGAAAGGAAAGAAGAGAGAAAAAGAGAGAGAAAGAAGAGAGAATGAGAGAGAGAAAGAAGAGAGAAAGAGAGAGAGAAAGAGAGAGAGAGGAAAGAAGAGAAGATTATAGAAAAATAGAAAAAGAGAGAGTTAGAGAGAGATAGAGAGAGAGTGAGAGAGAGAAAGAGAGAGAAGCAATGGGGCATCCCATAAAATTCTTGAGCATTGTAGTACTAGCACTGTGTACTGTGTACACGATTATATTTTGCTTTTCTATTTATGATTATATACATAACGTCGTTATTTCTCACACTAGTTTTGCAGTAGACGGTGCCTCTTCAACGGCTTTATGTGTAGTGTGTACACACGGAGAAAGAAAGGGAGAGAGAGAGAGAAAGGGAGGGAGTGAGAGAGATGAAGAAAGGGGGAAATGCGTGACGTTTCTTTGTTCATTTTTGCTCCAAGACATGATCTTCTTCGTCTTTGCTTCTGCTGATTCCATTCTGTCTGCCCTACAGAATCTCTCCGGCACCGGCTCACAATAATATTTTTGAGGGTCCTACACGGCTAAATACGAGAGGGCCGGGGTAGGAAGGGGTTCAAGTGTTTACGTTCTTCCCCGTCTTTCCACACACTCTCTCTCTCTCTCTCTCTCTCTGTCTTATGTCTCTCTCCGGTTTAACTCCGTGCGTATTTTGTATTTTACTCCCTTCCTTCGCTCTCAAGCTCTATGCATCTATGAAGGAAACGTCTCGAGATGTGGTATACGGAATTGAATCTAACTGGAATATTATGGTAGCCCGTTGTCACTTGCCTGTATCTTTCTTATCAGTCTTACTCATCCCAATTTCGGTTTTCTTCCGCCAAATCCACTCTATCTCTATCTCATTCTCTTGTCCTTTATTTTTCTGTCATTTCCTTCTATTTGATCAATTATCCTTACTTGTCCTTTATTTCTCTCTTTTCCTCTCTATTTCTGTCATCTTCTCTTTGTTTATCCCTTTGTTATTCACTATTTTCATATCTTTATTATTTATCTCGTTTCCTCTTTATTTTTTTTCTCGTTTTCTCTTTATTATTTCTCTTGTTTTCTCTTTATTATTTTTCTCGTTTTCTCTTTATTACTTCTCTTGTTTTCTCTTTATTATTTTTCTCGTTTTCTCTTTATTATTTCTCTTGTTTTCTCGTTATTATTTCTCTTGTTTTCTCCGTATTATTTCTCTTGTTTTCTCTTTATTATTTCTCTCCTTTTCTCTCTTTTCTCTCTTTTCCATTCTTTTTTATTTCTCTCCTTTTCTCTCTTTTCTCTCTTTTCCATTCTTTTTTATTTCTCTCCTTTTCTCTCTTTTCCATTCTTTTTTCTTTCTCTCCTTTCCTCTCTTTTCCTTTCTCTTTATTTCTCTTTTTTCCTCTTCCTTTCTTTTTTATTTCTCTCCTTTCCTCTCTTTTCCTTTCTTTATTATTTCTCCCCTTTCCTCTCTTTTCCTTTCTTTATTATTTCTCTCCTTTCCTCTCTTTTCCATTCTTTTTTATTTCTCTCCTTTCCTCTCTTTTCCTTTCTTTATTATTTCTTTTGTTTTCTCTATTTTCATTTCTTTATTATTTCTTTTGTTTTCTCTATTTTCATTTCTTTATTATTTCTTTTGTTTTCTCTGTTTTCCTTTCTTTATTATTTTACTTTTTATCTCCTTTTGTTCTCCTTTTTTCTCTGGTTTACTTTTTTCTCTGTCTTGGTTCCCATTTTTCACAATTTTTCCCGTTTCTCTTTCTCTTTTTTGTTTTCTCTCTTTACTTTTTCTTTATGTTTGCCTCTTTGCCTCTTTGTCTGTTTTCTGTATTCTTCTCTATTTTCCTTTGTTTTGATCAATGGTTTTGTCTTGTAAATTCCTTTTCTCTATTGTTTGTCCTTGTTCTTTCTTTTCTCCCGTTTCTCTCGTTTCTTTTATTTCCCTACGATTCTCGTGCTCTTTTCTCTCTCTATGTAACACTGTTTGTACAGTGAAGTTTTCTCCTCTTTCATCTTCTTGTATCTTCTTGTATATGTACATATTTTCTCCACTAGAATGCTTCTTTAACGCTTTAACGTATTTTTTTCATTTCTCACCCCCTATTTGCACTCTTGTGTCTCATGCTTTGCCTTCCATCCTGTCCCTTCCTCCATTCCTAAAAGATCTCTGGAAAGAATTGGAAGAATGTCAGTGGAGGAGGAAGAGAGCGAGACAGAGAAAGAGAGAGAGAGAGAGAGGAAAAGGAAACAGGATGCAATGGAATTTGGGCATGGTTGTCTACACTTAATGGAGGGAAGTTTAAAAAAATGGTATATTTTTTTTGCATGCTTCATCCCATGCAAGCTCTACTGGTATTTGCTGCCATCCAGGCAGTTGTTGGCCTTAACCCTCTCCTATAGTTTTTTGTGGACCCTCTAAGCTTCCTTTTATGTCTAAAGGTTAAGCAAACTCGTGTTCATTTTACTCTGAGGCTCTACAGGAAAAGGAATATGAGACTACTTTTTTTCTTGAGTTGATTACATACATTTTTGAGAGCGTTAAATTTCATGACGGTTCTCCATTACAGCATTAAACACCAATTTTAGTTTTTTTTTCCTATTTATTTCCATCCGATTTTTTTTCGGAGAGGGCATACATGTCAGTGTTGGATTTTTGCTGAGAGTGACTGACACAGTGCTTGCTGATTTTACGCAACGTGAGCGACAACAACAAGCTCACGGGGATTCTTTCAGGATGTTTAGAGAGAGAGAGAGAGCGAGACGAGAGCGAGATACAGAAGAAAGAAATATGGTGGAAGTACGTGCTTTACTCCCACAAAAAATTTCGGGCGTAATAGTGCCCAACATTTTTATGGAGTGTCAACTCTTTTCCTGTAACATGTTACAGCATTTTTTTGTGAGAATGTCCGCAATGTCAACTCCTTCAGAGTTTGTGTTCTGCATGTGGAAGTCTCTCCTGGAATTTCTGACAACATCTCCAAGTATTGGGCTTATCCGCATACATTAATGATAAATTACAGGATTTTTTATTTCATTTGTTTTCTTCTTTTACTGTTTACTCTTTCCCGTTTATGGTGCAGTGATGCAGTGTTGGCGAAACAAAAATATCAGCAAAAATTAGTTGTACAGTAAACCAATTGATGGGCGACAGAAAACTGTTTATAGAAGAATGTCAACAAGGGCTAGAAGAGACCCAAAATAACGAGACAGGGGCAAGAAGGAAGAAACGGATCAAATCGAAGAGCAAGAAAGAGACTGAAAAATAAGAGGGAATTACGAAGCAGAGATAAATGGAGGAAAACGAACGAGGGAACGAAAGGGAACGAATGAGGAAGAAAGAGAGAGAAAAGAAGTCGAAGGAGAGACAGAGTAAGAGAAATATAGAAAATTAAGAAAGAGAAGAGAGAAAGTCAGAAAGAGAAATAAAGAAAATAAGAGAAACAGAGCGAGAGAGAAACAAAGAAAAGAAAGGGAGATGCCGAGAGAGAAAGCAAAGAAAGAGACAGACACAGAGAGAAATGAGGAAAAGAAATAAGGATAAATGGCGAGAAAAGAAACCGAGTGAGTGAAAATTTGAGAAAAGAAATAAAAATAAAGGAGAAAAGTGAGAATCGAAAGAGAGAGAGAGAAAGAAATAAACAGAAAAAGAAAGAAGGAGAGAGAGAAAAACGAGAAAGGAAAGAAAGAGAAAAAACAAGACAAGAAAAAAAGAAAGAGAAAAAACGAGAAAAGAAAAAAAGAAAGAGAAAAAAGCGAGAAAAGAAAAAAGGAAAGAGAAAAGCAAGACAGAGAAAGAAAAAGAAATAAACATAAAAAAAAGAAAAAAAGAAAATCGAGAGAAAGAAAAAGATGTAAACAGAAAAAGAAAGAGACAAAATCGAGAGAGAAAACTATATCAACAGAAACAGAAAGAACGAGAAAAAATCGAGAGAAAAAAGCGAGCAAACAAAGACATAGAGAGAGAAAAGTGAAAAAAGAAATCAACGGACAAAGTAAGAAAGAAAGACCGGGAGAAAAACAAACAGAGAAAAAGACAGACAAAGATGCAAGAGCAATGAGTAATGCAACAATAAACAACATTTAAAACTGAAAAGCAAAGACAAATTGTAATAATCACAGCAACAGAAAATAAATAAATAGAAAAAGAAAGGAAGAAGAGTGACAAAATAACTGGAGAGCACACGCGAGACAAAAATAAAGAGGAAACAAATTTACATTTTGTGAATGAAATTCTAGCCATCGCGTCAGCCGAAGACAGGTCACATCTTCCTCCCTCAAAGTTTATCGGGAGACCAAATGAACGATGAAATGAGCTATCCGCGCCTTGTCCCTTTAGTACAGAAGAGTAAAAAAAAAATACTCCAGCTCCAACCCCATTATAAATGCTACCAAAAAACATGTATTTTACATTCCCCTTGTTTAACCCTAATTTCTCTCTTCAAGTCAATGCTTCTTAAAAATCCAACTTCCCCTCTTCATGTAGTAGCAGCAGACATTTTACAAATATTTCCCCAATAATTCCTTCCAAATTTCATCCCCAGAAGAAAAATGTCTCCAGCCCTTGACTAATCAACACAGATCCAGTTTCTATTCACAGTGCACTCCCGTATCATCTCAGGCAGATGCGCATCCACCCAGAAACTCTGATAAGACTTTTTTTCCCCTCCAAAACTCACAAGAAACCTTGTACTCACCCTTGATAATGATTTCTGGACATTAAAAAAAATACACACAAATGCATTCACATTTGTTTCCAAATGTAAAAAGGCCCGTGTTCATCTTGGGTTCATCTTGCTCTGCCCCGGAATGAAAAGCTCATCATCGCCCCTTGCCATAAGGGAATTTATGACCTCGCACTTCCAGCCTTTTCTCTGTTCTTCCTTGATAGGAAGAGTCTCCCCACTTTTTCAACGAAAAAAGGTTCTTCTAACAAAGATTTTCCTCAATAAAAGGAGCATACAGCATCCCCCTTCTTGATGATTCTCCATGCAAAAAGGCCCGCAAAAGAAGAGGCTATAAATATACACGGGGAAATAATTGCATTTGAGAGTGGGAGGGGACTGCGGGAGGGGAAATGCATACAAATAGTCTAATCTCTCTATAACAGCTTAGAAAAAAGCAGCTCCATTTAGCCATTATATCAAAACAACCGATATAGCAAAATAAAATCCTTTTACAGAAAACTTGTGGCGGGAGATTCAAAACTAAAGAGAAAACCGTCATATAGAATAAATGAAGCACAAGCGTAGCCTAAGACCGTTATAGGAAACGATGATTAATAGCGGGAGATTCAAAACTAAAAAATAAGACCATTATAGAGAATGTATTAAGCGAAGACGTGCCCTAAAACCGTTATACAGATATAGACAACGATGTTTAATAGCGGGAGATTCAGAAAAAAAGAAAAAACCGTTATAGTGAGCAAATTAAGCGAAGGCCTGCCCTAAAACCTTTGTAGGGATACCCATGGAATGGCGGGGGATTCAAAAATTTCCAGTTATAGAGAACACTTTGTTATAGAGAGCGAATTAAGCAAAGGCGTGGCCTCAAACCCTCAAAGGAAACGTTGTTTGATGGCGGGAGATTCAAAACAAAAGAAAAAACCGTTATAGAGAGCGAATTAAGCAAAGATGTGGCCTCAACTCGCTATAGGGGCACAAGTAGAATGGAGGGGGATTAAAAACTTCCCCGTTACAGGGAACAAATCGTTATAAATAATAATCGTTATAAGGAACGATTTTAGCATTTCAAACCTTTCAAAGTGATTCGTGATCACCGTTATAGTGGAAAGACCGCTTTCGGGATGCCTCTTATAGAGGAATTCGAATGTATGTATACATATGCATTAATTATGTACCTGAGTATATGTATACAGTCAACTCTCTTAATAACGGGCTCCCTTATTATAGCGGTTTTCTCTCTATAATGGTGGCAGAAAATGCCACCCTGAAAAACTACAATTGTATAGCTTTCTGCAAGATACAAATTTCTGTTCTCAAAAACAGGTTTTCGCTATAACGAGGAAAATTTGCTGATTTAAGGGTAACCGTTATAGAGAGGGTCGACTGTATTAAATGACAAAGGTTTTTTCCAAAGGGAAATACGTCCTGCATGAGAAAAGCTTGGCAAAATCCCTCCACGTTTTTATTACTGAGCAAATACAAATGCCGCACCACACAATAAACAAGAATGAGCATATTTTTTTTGGGGGGACAGCAAAACTAAAGAGAAAAGAAAGAGACATTTTTGTCCTTTTTCCTCATCCCAAATCCAGCCTTTACCATGTTCAAACATGGTGACAATTGACAATGCTCGCCTTTCCCAAGAAAAAAAACCCGGACGTTTACCCCGGCTGTTTATGACTTGGGTATTAATAGACGCTCTGTGTACCTTTCTTATTATCCCCGTGTATACCCTCTGTTACATGGGATTTCCGGGGGGGGGGGAAGGTCCCCTCCTTTAACTTGAGCCAACAATGGCAAGGATGGATCCCTGTATAAACACGGAATTTCTGGGCTTGAAAATATTCCATCGATTTTTCCAGAACCCAAAAAATAACTTTTAAGGAAGAATAAAGGGATTTTAGAGGGAAATTTTCTCTCTATTCCTCTCTTTTGATGTGAGGGAGCTATTTTTTTTGTCCTAATTGAGCCCAGGTATTTCTCAATATTTTTTGGGGCTCCCAATACATAGGGAAATCCTTGGGGAGGAATGGAAGGGCGATAAGGCCAAGGGGAAGATGAAAGCATTTTGATGTTATGCAATAAACAGGTAGTATAAGAGAGGAATCATTAAGGGGAATCTTCGGAGATAGGCAATATACCGTTTTTATATATGTACATACATGTATGTAGAATGTATTTAATGTCCCGGTGCACGGGCCAATGTATATTTATACAATACCAAGCGCATTTCTGGGCTTATTACCTTATAATGGTGAACTTTTATTTTTCCCCCCATGTAATAGACCAAGAATAAGACACTATAGGAATGTCTCCTGCAGGGCTTTCCAAGGGGAAAATGGATAAGATGGTAGTTAAGGAGGGATATAAAGGATACATTTGTAGTGAGACGTTTGGGAGTTAGAATGACGGGGGAGAGAAGGTTTTTTTTAAAAAGAGAGAAAGAGATGTCGAAGAAAAAAGGGAGACCGCTCAGTCGTGTGCTACCCTTCTCTATGGCGTAATAAAGAGTGCATGGAGACGTACACAATTTTTTTTAGTGAGTGGCGCTGTCAAAGTGTGTCTCCCATACCCTTCATGACATGGATGGTTGCCATGACTTTATTATGCGAGGACGACTTCCTTCGCTACGGGCGGAGAGCTCCTCCGTCTTCCGATGGGGAAGTGCCCTTGTGAAAGGGGAAAGATGGGGAGATGGACGTGAGAGAAAGAGAGGGATAGAAGAGAGAACAAGAGAGAAAAAGGGAGAGAGACAAGAGAGAAAAAGAGATGGAAAGGGAGAGAGAAAAGAGAGAGAAAAAGAGAGAAAGGGAGAGAGACAAGAGAGAAAAAGGAAGAGGGAAAAGAGAGAGAAAAAGAGATGGAAAGGGAGAGACACAAGAGAGAGAAAAAGAGAGAAAAGAGAGAGAAAAAGAGATGGAAAGGGAGATAGACAAGAGAGAAAAAGAGAGAGATAGGGAGAGAGACAAGAGCGAAAAGGAGATAACATTATGAGAGAGATACCACCGAGATAAAACGAATTGAACGCATGAGAGATGAAAAGGACTTACATGGAATAGAGAAATGCAGAGACAGAAGCGAGAACGAGAGATATAAAGAGTGACAAGAAAGTAAAACAGCGAGACCGGAGAGGTTAAAGAAATGAGGAGAGAGAAAAGAGATGATGGGAAGAGGAGGGAGAGCAAAAGAAAGAGAGCGAGAGGAAGAGAAAGCGAGAGAGAATGAGTAAAAGAGAGAACAAAGGACAAAGAAAAAGAGGGAGAGAAACGGAGAGAGAAGAAGATGAGAGAAACATGAGAGATATAAAGGGAGAGATATAAAGAGAGAGATAAACAGAAAAGAGAGAGAAAGAGAGAGAGAAGCAGGAAAGAGAGATAAAGAGAGAGAGAGAGAAACTGGAGAGAAAGACAAACAGAGAGAGAGAAACCGGAAAGAGAGATAAAGAGAGAGAGAGAACCTGGAAAGAGAGAGAGAGATAAACAGAGAGAGAACCTGGAAAGAGAGAGAGAAAGAGAGAGAAAGAGAACCATAGAGAGGGAGAAACAGCAAAGAGAGAAAGAGAAATATCGAGGGAGAAAACAGGAGAAAGGGAGAGAGAGAAAGAGAGAAAACAGGACAGAGAGAGAAGAACAACATGAAAGAGAGATAGAAAATGAGAGAGAGAAACAGCAAAGAGAGAAAGAGAAATATATACAGAGAGAAATAGCATAAAGAGAAAGAGAAAGATAGAGAGATAAAGCAGGACGGCGAGAGAAGGAAAACAGGAAAGAGAGAGAGATAGGAAATGGAGAGAGAAAGATAGAGAAAGAAAATGGATAGAGAGAGAACTATTGGAAGATGGTGAGTGAAGGGGTTAAGGAAGTGTACATACGTATACATAGGAGAATGTGTCGGAGAAAATAATGAGAAGGGATAAAGGGAGAGATGATAAAGGAGGGAGAGACATGGGAAAAAAGGAACCCCTCTCTCTCCTGGGAAAGGAGTAAACTACATCTTTTTGTATAGGTTTTGAGCGATTGTTTCGGATATTTGTTATATACCTTCAACATTTACTCAAGCGAATAGCTCATCTTCGTCTTCCATCCACCTCCTCCTCCTCCTCCACCTCACCGGCGTCTCTTCAACCTCCAAGTCATCTCCCTGGAGAAGCTATCATTTGTTCCTCATCTTCATCCCTCTCTCTCTCTCTCTTCCTTTCTTTTCCTACACCCACAGTGGGAAATGTTCCTGGCTAGAACATCACCCTCCTCCTCATCATCATTGAAGCATAATATTTGCCCGGATATTTCCAGCCCTTTCTCCTTTTGGTCCAACCACAATATTATGCTGGAGCTCCAGTAAATTCCAAAAGTTGAGGGAAACCAGACAGAAACTTGTGAAAGAGAGAATCAGAGAGAAACTTACAAGACACAAGAATTGCCCGGAGCAAGCCGGAGAATGACAAAAGGTTTTCAAATTTTACTTGAAATTACACGCACATTTTCCGAGCGGCTGGAAAGATGCATTTTTGGTCCCCTTTGCCCTTGGTTTTTGTTCCTGAGCTAAAAATAAATTAAGGGTTTCTCCCATTTCCATCTCTTCCCCCCTTTCCAACTGTCCAATCCCCGCAAAAACTGTTTTTCCCCTTATGTAAATATAGAGTTTAGCACGGAGCATGTTCACTTGTCCGTTTTTAATGGTGAAGGTCATTATTCATGGAAAAAGTGGAGGAACTACAGGGAGAAATCTGATACTGAAATGACGGGGTTTAATTTCAAACCATTTATATTTGTTCCTCTAATCTCTTCTTTAATGTGTTTAATTCCCCTCCCAATTTTTTATATGGGATTTTTCCCTTTTCCCTATATCTAATTGAGAAGGTCTGCACTGGATATGGGGACAATTAAGAAGAAGGGGCATATCTACTCTGTGTGTGGCTTTAATGGCCACCAGTGGTGATGGTTACGGGGTGAGGTTTCATGTAGTACAACGTGTAATTTGCAGGGGACAGACTTAGAGAGCGAGAGAGAGAGAATGAGAGATAAGTGAAAAGAGAGAGAGAAAAAGACAGTGGAAAGAGAGAGAAAGAGACAGTGAAAAGAGAGAGAAAGAGAGATGAAGAGACAGTGAAAGGAGAGAGAAAGAGAGATGAAGAGACAGTGAAATGAGAGAAAAAGAGAGACAAAGAGACAGTGAAAGGAGAGATAAAGAGACAGTGAAAAGAGAGAGAAAGAGAGATGAAGAGACAGTGAAATGAGAGAAAAAGAGAGATAAAGAGACAGTGAAAGGAGAGATAAAGAGACAGTGAAAGGAGAGAGAAAGAGAGATGAAGAGACAGTGAAATGAGACAGTGAAATGAGAGAAAAAGAGAGATAAAGAGACAGTGAAAGGAGAGAGAGAGATGAAGAGACAGTAAAAAGAGAGAAGAAGAGAGATAAAGAGACCGTGAAAAGAGAGAGAAAATAGTAAGCGCCATACAGAGGGAAATAGTGACAAACATAGTGAGACAGACAAAGAGGGAGAAAGAGAGGAACAAGGAGAGGAAAAGAGCAAAACAAAGAGAAAAAAGAGGAGCTGAGAGAGAGAAAGAGGGCGATAATGGATATTCAAAGGGAGCGAGAGCAAGAGCGAAAATAAATAATTATTCAAAGAGACAGAAAAAGGAAGAAAATAGAGAGGCAAAGTGAGAGCGAAAGAGGGAAAAGTAGAGGATGGAAAATTGAATTAGAGAAAGGAAGAGATAGGGAAGAGAGAAAGAGAGAAAGAGAGAAAGGACGAAAGGGTAAGAGAGAAACAGAGAGAGATTTCCAAAGATAGTGGAAAGACAGAGAAAGAGAGAGAGAATATATTGGGAAGGAGCGAGAAATAAAGAGATAGAAATAGCGAGAACTAAAGATACCAACAAATAGCAAAGAAATAGCAACAATAAAGACTAGGAAACAGAAAGGAAAAGAGAGAGGAAACGAGAAAGACGGAGCAAATATATAGGCATAGAGAGATATATATACAACGAGAGGAAAATAGAGAGAGGGAAAGAAAAGGAGTGGAAAAGAGAGACGATAAGACTGTAAAGATGCAGTTTTTAAAGATACACAAAAGAGAGGAAAAGAAGATAAAAGAGAAATAAAATGTAAGAGAGGGTGAGAGAGAAGGTTGAAGGAGGGAAAGAGAAGAAGAGTAGAGAGGAAAAGAGAGAAAATCGAGGGAAGGAATAAGGAGAGAATGACAATGAGAAAAAGTGGGTGGGAGTAAAAATACACATGGGAGAGACGTTTATCTGTGCTTGCATGCCTTTCCCCCAAATAAATCATCGACAGGACTCCTCCTGATGGCTACTATTATAATAATGTACATGAAGAGTGAGAGAGAGAGAGAGAGAGAGATCTATAGGAAATGACAGGAACAGCCAATTTCTAACCCGCTGGGGTAATAGCTCAACTAATGAACTCCATTACCCTCTTTGCGGCTATCTCAATACACATATAAGATACAACGCGCTAAATTCTCTTCGGTCCCCTTGTGACACATACATGCACTTTTTAGTTCACCCCCGAGACTTCCCATTCACCCCTCTGTCTCTCTCTCTTTCACTCCTTTCGATTCATTATTTCTATCTAATCCTCTGCGTAATATCCTTGCTTACGCTGATATGCATATTTTTCTCTTTATATTCCTCACTTTCCTTCTCTAAACTCATTTCTCTTTAGTATTTCTCCTCTTTATTTTTTTGAATTTCTCTTCTACTCCTCTCTTTCTGGTTTCCATCTAACACCTTTCTCCTTGTTTATTTCTCTCTATTTTCCCTCTCCTGTTTATTTCCATCTTGTTTTCCACTCTTTTTTCCCTCTTTGTTTTCCTTTCTCTGCTTTCGCTTTGCTTTCCATTTTCTATTTTCTGTAAAGTTTTGCTCTCTCATTTTTCTCGGTAGTTTTGCTCTCCCTCATTTTTCTCGCTAGTTTTCCTCTCTATCATTTTTCTCTCCAGTTTTTCTCTCTCGTTTTTTCTTTTCTATTTTCTCTCTAGTTTTTTATTTTCTATTTTCTCTCTCGTTTTACCCTTTCTATTTTCTCTCTCGTTTTACCCTTTCTATTTTCTCTCTCGTTTTCCCTTTTCTATTTTCTCTCTCGTTTTCCCTTTTCTAATTTCTCTCTCGTTTTTTCTTTTCTATTTTCTCTCTCGTTTTCCCTTTTCTATTTTCTCTCTCTTTTTCCCTTTTCTATTTTCGCTCTCGTTTTTTATTTTCTATTTTCTCTCTCGTTTTCCCTTTTCTATTTTCTCTCTTGGTTTCGTCTATCACTCATTTTCCCTCAAGTTTTCCCTTATATATTTTCTCTCTTTGTTGTTCATCTCTTTTCGCTCTCATTTTTCTCTCTTGCTTTTGCCTCTTGTTTTGTTCATCTCTTTTCGCTCTCATTCTTCTCCCACTTTTGTCTCTTGTTTTCCCCTCCTTTTTCATCCCTCGTTTTTTCCTCTCCTGTTTCTCTCTTACTTTCTTCTATTGTCTTCTCTTTCTCTTGTTTTTCCTCATAGTTTATGTCCTATAGTTTTCTCTGTCCCATTTGTTACTCTCTGACTTTCCTCTGGTGTTGTCTCGCTCTTTCTCCCTCTCCCATTTCTGTCTCTCCTCTTGAAATCAATTCCTTTGTCCTATTCCTGTCGCTCCCCCGACTGTCCCATGTCACTCGCGTGCGTGTACCCCCCAAAACAAGAGCGATCGTATCTATAATTCAGAGGGAATTGGTGAAATTGCATGAATCTCTAATGATGATTGCCTCCCCGTTGGCCAGTGTCTAGTGGGTGGAGTATTAACTGGGATTTAATATTAATATTCCCCGGTGCAATGAAAATGTTTTTTTTACTACTGCCCAACCAGGGTCTTTGTACCTATGACATACCATTGCTATAGACATCACTATACATGTGTATAACTCCCAGGGACATTCTATAAATAAATATAAATGACGAAACCACGTCCAGATGATAAAGGTAATAATAGTAACAACTCCCTCCAGAAGCTCAGCAATTTCTCTGGAGTGGTTTATGTAAGCATACGTATATATTTGGGACAAAACAAAAGTGTAGCCAGGGAAACGTGAGGTGGCTGAAATTACCTGGAAATCCGAAATTCCTTTGAGGAGGCCATTAACATGGGAAAAATTGAGCTTCTACAAACACAGAGGAATGTGTAATGCATTATTGCTAGATAATTGGCCCTGATTATGAATAATTGAGCAAAATTGTATTTACCCTTTGTGTGACATTTGTATTAATGGAAAGGAACAATGATGGAATGGTTAAACACAGTCGAACTTAGGGCATTTAAAATTGAGAGGAACACACTTGCTTGCCTTTGCCGTATTTAAATAATTACGTACATACATTATAAATACACACATA
The DNA here is from genome assembly GCA_034698585.1 of Disparrhopalites patrizii. Lineage (NCBI taxonomy): Eukaryota > Metazoa > Arthropoda > Collembola > Symphypleona > Sminthuridae > Disparrhopalites > Disparrhopalites patrizii. Next base: position 14,438 of record JAQGBT010001737.1, on the reverse strand, counting down.
CATAGGTATGCATATGGAAGCGTGTGTCCATTTAAATGGCTGTTTAAGGCCAATCAAATTACATTTCAAGTTCAAAGGAGTTTCAAAGCCATCCAATTGCCTCTTCATATTGTCCTTTGAGATGCAATGAAGGTTTTGAAGGAGTGAAAAAGGAAGGGCGGCGGGTATGTGTAAGAGAGTAATAATAATAAATAATAAACTATTATCCCGCGTAATTGTTTGTTTTACTCCCGTGGGGTTCCATCGATTTTTTGACTCCCATTGTTCAATGTATACCAGGGATATCCGACATGAATTAAGGCATATACAATTACAGATATGTCCATACTTATAGTGGAGGCTCCAAATCTTGCTGGGAATTACCTGGCAGGTTGTCATAGGAGTCCCTAGGGATTTTTTTTTTGGAGAGAGAAAGAGAGAGTAGATCAGAGAATTATGGAAAGAGAGAAATGTGAAGGAAAAGAGAATCGTGGGAAAGGAGAATTGCAGAAAAAGTGAAAGGGAGAGAAAGAGAAACGTATAAAAATGAAGAAAAAAAGGAAGGCTTTCAAATGACTTTCTTTGCCTACGAAGAAACATCTTTGAAGTTAAAAAAAATGGTAATTCAACAATTGAACTTTTGTCCCCCGACCGATCAGTCAACCCACCGCCGTTTCTCCTGCTGTGTCTTTGAAGAAGAAAAAAAAATGGTGGCAGTTCTTTTCTTGGGCTTGTTCCTTTTCTCGCGGTGGTAACTCCGGGTATTTTTCTTCATCCGTAAGGAACCGTGTGGGATTGAATCCCAATTTTCTTTGGTGGGCGACGGAATGGGGAAGCCAGTGATTTTTTGAACTGATAACATTGTCCTGTAAATGGGAAGGAAGGCGCAGGAAATTGTCTCTGCCCTATTTTTTCAGTTCGAAAAAAAAACAGGAGAAGAATGGGAGCAAATGTGGATTTAATTCTAAAGGAGAGGAATTGGGAAGATGAAAAAGGGTTGAAAATAAACATATATGTATATATAATAACGAGAAAAATCTAGAATAGTATTGAACCGAGGGAAATATCAGAAAAAAGGAAAGAGAGAAAAATCAGGGGTGGTTGGATGAAGCAAAAAATCGGAAGAAATAGAAGAGAGAGAGGAATCAGAAAAATCAGCAGAGAGAAAAATCAGGGAATATTGAGCACAGAGAAAAATAATAAAAAATTGAACAGAGAGAAAAACTAGGAAAAATTGAACGGAGAAAAAACCAGGAAAAATTTAATAGAGAGAAATATCAGGATCAATTGAACAAAGCAAAAAACTAGAAGAAAAAGCTTTTAGCGAGAAAAAAAAAGCAACAGATAAAAAAATCAGAAAAAAGAGCAGGCAGAAAAATCAGCAAAAAACAACAGAGAGAAAAGCCAGGAAATATTCAATAAATAGAAAAATCAGGGAATATTGAACAGAGAAAAAACCAGCAAAAATTGAACAGAGAGAAAATTCAGGGTCGATTGAACAAAACAAAAATTTAGAAGAAATAGCTTAGCGAGAAAACTCAGAAAAAAACAACAGATAAAAAATCAGGAAATATTCAATAGGAATAAAAATCAGAAAAAACAGCAGACAGAAAAATCAGAAAAACACAACAGCGAGAAAAATCAGGAAATATTCAATAGATACAAAAATCAAAGAATATTGAATAGAGAAAACAACAGGAAAAATTAAACAGGGAGAAAAATCAGGAAACATTGAACAGAGATAAAAATTAGGGGTTTTTTGCAATTTAAAATTTTCGTTTGTAGAAAAAATTGCAATTTTGATGAAAATAGCAGCCCAAACTAGCGAGAAATTTAAAACAAATTAAAAAAAAACGCTTAAGCAAGAAATTAAAAATTGTTAAAAAAATTGGGACAAAAACGCGATGAAACCAAAAATAAATTTGGAGGACTGGAAAGGAATTTCTCTTATTTACACCGTATTTGATAAAAAAAAGTCCCTTCGGCTTCAAAACTCCCGCACAATGCACTCCCGGCTGAGCCCCCGGCACATCCCATGCATTAAAAATAGGCCTCCGCACCATTTTTTCCCAGATCTCACGCTAAAGCCCTCCATTTTTCTCAGGGGTCCCTATAAAATATAGGAAATCCGTGTAAGTCCATAAGACCCGCACACGTGATTGCCTTTCAATGTCCCCAATTTTGGGATTCAAGCTCATGAACGTAAGGAATATAAATATAGGCATAATATGTACGTTAAAATATATAGCTTTAGGCACTTTAAAGGAAGGTTTTTCAAGGAGAAAGTCCTTTTTTTTGCACCAACACTTACACATATTTGATAATGGAAGTGGCACTCCGAAACTCCCACACGAATTCCCTTTCTCCCTTTATTTTTTGCACACTCAAAAGCTCCTTGACATCCCGTTCTTCCCGTGGCCTCTTGGTCGGGAGTATATTTCCAGGCGTATTTTTTCTCTTGTCCCCGTCTATCAAATATCTGTCATTGTGTATATAGAATATCAATTATGGCCTTTCTTCCCTTGTGGGTCATGCTAGCGGCATTATCTTCCATATACAACAGAAACATTTTTGGGTGACGGTTGCATTGCTTTTTCTCACGGCTACGGCAGAAATGCTTACCTCGTGAGAATACAAACGGGATCAAACAAGCGAATAATAAAATTTAAGAAAGAAGACAATAGAAACAAAATAGCAGAAGACATTGATATCAGGAGACCAGGAAAGGAGCAAGAGAATAAAAGAGAGCGAAGCAGACAAAGACACGGCGGAACAGACGAAAAGAAAAATAAATGCAAATGGAAATAATCAAAGAATAATAAAAAAGAGCAATAGAAAGAAACATAAAATATAAAACGAGAAAGAAAAATAAAAGAGAAAAAGAGAAAGAAAACTTAAAGAGAAATAAAAATAAAAGATAAAAAGAGAAAGAAAACTTAAAGAGAAATAAAAATAAAAGATAAAACGAGAAAGAAAAAAAGCAGAAAAATATAAAGAAAACAGAAAAATAAAAATAAGACAGAAAATGAGAAATAAAAAGAAAACCGAAAATAAAAAGAAAACCGAAAATAAAAGAGAAATAGAAAGAAAACAGAAAATGAGAAAGAACAAGAAAACATAAAATGAGAAAGAAAAAGAAAACCGAAAAAGAGAAATAAAAATAAAAGAGGAATAGAAAGAAAAAGAAAACATAAATTGTTAAATAAAAATAATAGAAAAAAAGAAAGAAAAAAAGAGAGATTGTGAGAGAAACAAATATAAAAGAGAGAGAAAAATATAAAAGTGGGAGACAAACAAAAAAATGAGAGAAAAAATTAATTGAAGAAAGAAAAAAATAAAGAGAAGAGAGAAAATGATTGAAATAGCGAAAAAATACCGAAAGTGATAAAATGAGTGCAAGTGTTGTAAGAAAGAGAAAATAAAAAAATGAAGGAGACAAAAATAAATAAATAAAGAGATTAGGGAAACTTAATGAAGAGAAACGAAAAACGTGAGCGAGAATATGAGTCAGAAAGAAAAAAGACAGATAAGCATGAGTAAAAACGAAAGGAAGAGCAAGAACATAAGAGAAAGATAGAGAATTTAATGGATAAAAATAACGAAATATATATAAGGGAAAAGAAAAGCAAGAGAGCACATGACAAAAAGAAAAGTTAGAGAGAGAAAGTGAAAATACGGAAGGATAGTGTCAAAAATGTGGGAGAAAGCAAAATCCTTTGCAAAAGAGTATATTTGAAAGCGATGAGACGGCGAGATAAATAGACGCAAAGTAAGAAGTATGGCACATATCTATATAGAATAAGCCTGGGAAAATTGTTCATGTGAATTGCAAAGTTCTGTTATTCTCGTTTTATCCTTGAAAAACCTCCTGTCTGGTCCCTTTTTTCTACCGATAGAAGGGTAGCATATGGAAAAAAACGTAAGGCATGTACGTGATGCTGTGTGAGAGAGAAAAAAATAGGAGCTGGGAAGGGAAATGAAGTGAAAGGGAAAGTGAAGGAAAGGTATTGGACGGAATCCTCATGTTTTCCCCAGCTGTGATTGATTGTTTCTCCGCGAGCGTTGAATGGAGAGTGATCAGATTTCATTAGATTTCAAATTGTGAATGTACGTGTGTGTATGTGCACACGTCTTACTCCCTTTTTTTCTTGACACACACAAAGTGTAATTTTTTTTCACTCGACTTTTTTTTTCTGGAGAAGAAAAATAAGAAAAAAATGTCCGTTGCTTTCACCACGACATCTTTGCTCCCGGCTCCATGTGTCAAGGTGCCTTTCTTTGCCTCTTCCATGACATTGAAAGTGAATCCATTGCTATTTGCATGTCATGGTGTGAACCATCTCAGAAGGTGAAAGTAGAGTGTCACTTTCTGGAGAAAGGATTTTAGGCAATATTACTTAAGAAGTGCATTAGGCCGGGAATATTCAAGATATTTTTATTTCACATCAAATGACTTTCTTTTTGGACAAAACGAGGATTTTTTTAGGTAATTCATTGACCTCGTCGCCAATAAACCAAGATAATACGTATACGGCTCTTCCGGGTTATTTAATTTGTTTTTAGTCTACTTTCACTTGTTTGTATATGACTGATTATTTTGCAATCGTTGCTATGGAGCGCTGAGCTTTCTTCTGTTACCAGGGTACTTTCTCCCGTATTTGCTTTCTTTTTGTCCCTTATATGGGATTTATATTTGCATGGCCACTTTTACTTTTGTCATTGCCTCGGGACGTTTTTCAATTTCACTTCCGTTTGCTTTTTTCCCTCTCTTTGGCATTTCGTTTTTCACGTTCTTTTTCTCTTGCTTTATCTTCTTGCTTTTTCTTCCTTTGGCTCTTTCTCATCGGCCTTCAACAGCTCTTACTTACCCGATTTTAGTACTTTCTTCTGAATTTTTCTTTCTCTTTTCACTAGGCTTTCTCTGGCTTTTTCTAAGGCGATTTTTCGTGTATTTATTTCCTCATTTATGTTGCTTTCTTCTGATCTGTTGAGTTAATTTTTGTATCATATTCTCCTGGTATTTTTAATAATTTGAGCTTCTTGTTTTATCTCGCGGTTTTATTTCCTGAGCTTTCTCTTTGTTATATTTTCTGAGTTTTCTCTTTCTCTTATATTTTCTGAGCTATCTATCTCGGTCTTATTCGCTGAGTTTTCTCTCTAATTTATTTTCTGAACGTTCTCTCTCAGTTATATTTTCTAAGCTTCTCTATTTATTTTCTGGACTTTTTCTCTGTTTTATTTTTTGAGCTTTCTCCCTAGGATTTATTTTCTTGGATCTTTCTCTGTTTTATTTTATGATGTTTCTCTCTCGGTTTTCATTTCTTACATTTCGTTTTGAATTTTCTGAGATATTTCTCTTGTGTAGATTTTCCGAGCTTTCTCTCTCTCAGATTTAATTTTATGAGCTTTCTCTTTCTTTTGAATCTTTAGAGATTTCACTCTCACTGGCTCTTTGAAATTTGTAAGCTTCCTTTGATTTTTTTTATTTTTCCCCCCACACAATAATTCTGGTTACCCCTTTTGCGTTCTCTGCCTTTTATGGATCTTGTGTAAAAATCTTTTCTCCACCTACCAAGTCAGTATTTCCTCCTTGGCTATTACTCTCATGCATTTGGAGCGTTGCACTTTTGTACTTTCTACTTCCTGGTTGCCACCATTTACCACAATGGAACCAGAAACGTCTGGGCCCATCCATCTCCACGTGAAGAATGAACTGTAATATCCGGCGGTTTTGGTTTCCTCCCTTTTCTTTGGGTTGTTTTTCCCTCCTTCGCTTTCTCCATACGTCCCCTCCTCCATCCACCGTTGTCTCCATCATTTCAAATGTTTTTTTCTCTCCTATTTGAAAAGGACTGTCCCCGAAAAAAGTTGACGTTCACTCCGTCTCGCCCCCACAGAAAAAATGTCTCCTCTCCAAGTCCATTATGACTCCCATGGAAGAGAAAGGAGGGAGAAATTGACAAAAAGCGAGAGATTGAGAGTAGCACAAAAAAAACTCCTTTATGACAAACAGAGTTGAATGCAAAATAATAAGAAAAAAACCAAAGAATATGAGAAGAACCCCTTCAGTTAGGATGGATGTGTTTTTCTCCCCACTTTTTCTCTTTTTCATATGTCATAGCCTAGTCACTGACAATTCTTTAAGGGCAAAAGAGGAGGCTTTCGCCTCCTTTCTCTCATCGAATTGATCAATGATTGTTGTTGTTTGGAAAGGGAGGGGACGACCCGGAGTCTTCTCATCTCTCTCTCTCTCCGTTTACAATAAAAATACTCGGTTCCATATAAAAGTGATACTGTTTGCATTTTCCCTCCGTGTTTTCATGTATCTACATATACATTTGCATGATCCACCAGGAGGAAGTTTGAAGTTATGGGAAAAGATACAACTCCAGATTTTTTTCTTTCTCCTTTTTTTGTTAGTCTGTGATAAAGGAAAAATGGTGGTATGGAAAGAAGCCTTTGAACTCGAGGACAAAGGACGAGAAAATTTGTGGGACAAGCCTTTTTTCTTCTTTCTTCTGTCGTTTTTTCTGGATTTCTCTCGTTTTTTCCTACTTTCTCTTTGATTTCCATTCAGTATTGCCGTACCTGGTTTCGCTCTTGCCGTCTTTTGCTTTCTCTCTTGAAATATCTTGATTTCTTTATTGCTATCTCTTTTATTTTTTTCTCTCAACTTCTCTGTTGCTTTTTTCTCTCGATTTCTCTGTTCCTTTTGCTCTCGATTTCTCCCTTGCTTTTCTCTCTCGATTTCTCTCTTCCTTTTTTCTCTCGATTTCTCTTTTCCTTTTTTCTCTCGATTTCTCTCTTCCTTTTTTCTCTCGATTTCTCACTGGATTTCTCTCTTGGTTTCTCCGTTGCTATCTCTCTTTTTCATTTTGCTTCTCTTGATTTTTCTCTCGATTTCTCTCTTGCTTTCTCCATAGCCATATCTCTTGCTTTTTCCTCGATTTCTTGCTCGTTTTCTCTTTTGATTTCTCTCTGGTTTCTCCCTTAATTTCTCTCTCTCTCACTTTCTCTCATAATTTCTTTTTTTACTTTCTCTCTCGCATTTTTGCTTTATTTATGTCCAATGTACTTTCTCTTTGTCTTTCTCTCTCGATTTCTGTTGCTTTCTCTATCGCTTTCTGTCTTGCTCTCGGTCTTTCTTTCTCTGTAGCTTTCTTTCTAGCTATCTCTTATTTTCTGGTTTACTTTCTCTCTTGGTTTGCTTTGCTCTCGATTTCTCACTGTTTCGTTTTTTCTCTTGCTGTCTCTCTCTCCTGCAATGTTTTTCTCCATCTTTTCACCCTTTCGGTGTCTCATGCTTTCTTTCTCGCTTTTTTTCTTTTTGCTTCCTCTCTTTCACTTTTGCTTTCCTTCGCACTTTCACTTTCTATATCTCGCTCTTATATTTCCTTTCTATCCTTTTTTGCTTTCGCTTTCTCTCTTTCGAATCTCTTTCTCTGTCTTTCTTTCACTTGCTCCGTCTCGTCTTCCCGATGTCACACTCTCTCCCCGTTTTTCACCCATCTGAAGCCCCGCCGGGAGCTCGAGTTCAGTCCCCCACTTTATTGACTCCTGGGTTGCAGATACAAATTTTTTTCTTCCCCCATTTTTTTTCTTGTTGTTGTTGTCGTGGAATTTCCAAACATCCTTTTGAAACGGTTTCGTGGGGTGAAAGGGAGAGCGTATACAAATAGGAAGAAGGAGAGAGAGAGAAGGTGAGGGATAGAAGTAGAAAGGGAATATTATTACCTGGCGAGTAAAAGCATTTGCTGTGAATGTATACCATCCACCTTTTTTCGCTGGCTTTCACCTCCTCCGCCTCGCACCTTTTTCTCCTTTTGTACAGATTTTTGTGAGGGTGGCGAGAGGAAATGCGGGGGAAAATGGGTGGCATGAAAAGGGGATATGGTTTCTTTTGGGAGGTAGGGACATATTTATTATTATTATGGCGTGTATATATAGCTTCAACTAATTTACTTACGGTTTTATCGACGAACGATATATTTATGCATCGTAAATAGTAGGGAAGGATATTGGAGGCTTTCTTTACTGGGCACATTCTTCTGCCAAGTCTTTTGGCAAGGGTCTTTGGCCCTAGATGGTGCCGGTCTCTCTTTACATTTTTTTTCCTTTTCAGACTCCTTTTTTGTCCTACTGTCGTTTTTTGCTGTATTTAAATGGGATTTTCCTAATTTGCTCTTCTCTCGCTCTTTTTTTCTCTCTTATCATTGTCTCGGTTTGTTTATTTTCTCTTTCGTCTAATTGCTTTCACTGCTACTTTTTATTTTTCATCTCGTCCATCCAGGTATTGTCTTTTTTTTAATTTTTTTTATTTGTATTGTCATCTGCTCCTTTTTCTGATTTTATTTTCGGCGCTTTTTGCCACGTTTTGTCTCCTTTATTTTTTTTATTTATTGTTTTGACTTTCTTTTAGCCGATTTTGGTCTCTACTTTATATTTTTGTAATTTTTCGGCCTCAGTTTGTCTTTCTATTATTGTTTTCTAATTTTTTCTTCCTCGGTTTATCTTTCTATTATTGTTTTTCTTATTTTTTCTGTCTCATTTTGTCTTTCTATTTTTGTTTTCTTATTTTTTCTTCCTCGGCTTATCTTTCTATTATTGTTTTCTAATTTTTTCTTCCTCGGTTTATCTTTCTATTATTGTTTTTCTTATTTTTTCTGCCTCATTTTGTCTTTCTAATTTTGTATTCTTATTTTTTCTGCCTCGTTGCATCTTTCTGTTTTTGTTGACTTCTTTTTTCTGTTTTTTTTCGGCCGTTTTGACCATCAACTTCTGTCTTTCTTTTTCTTTTTTTGGTTCCGTTTTGTCTATCGATTTTGGGTTTTCTTTTTTTCTGATTCCGTTTTGTCTATCGATTTTGGTTTTTATTTTTTCTGGTTTCGCTTTGTCTTTCTGTTTTATATCTCCTTTTTTTGGTTCTTTTTGCCTCTCGATTCAGCATCCTTCGATTTTCTTTGTCTCTGTTATTTATCTCCGATTTTGGCTGGAATAATGTTTGCGTTTACACCCAAGCCTTGCACATAAATATGTGAATAAGTCTATATTTATACATGTTTGGGCATAAAGTGAGCGGTAGATTTCAAATAAGGGCTTTACTACTAGGGAAAAATTTCCCTAGTAGTAAATGTCTGGAAATTGCGAAAAAGTAACAAAAGAAACAAGACAAACAAAAGGATCTTGTGGTTACAGATGTAACTGCTGGAAGTTCCCCAAACTTTTTTGCGTATGCATTTTCCCTGGAATTTTGCTGAGTATTTGTAGGAGAAAATAAAGTTTCCCTTTTATTCTCTTAAAATAAACAGTGTAAAATGAGCTACTTTGTGTTTCCCTTTTATTGTATTGTTTTTCCTTTCAAAAGGAAGGGAAGGAAATTTTCTATAAAGTGTAATTTTATGAGGGCTCAACTACAAACACAATTTCCCCGGGAAATGGAACTGTGCAAACAAATTCGCGAAATTTACATCCATTCTTCAGCATGAGCAAAAAAAAGTTTTTTATTGCCCCTCTTTACAAAAATGGCTTCTTCTACTTTATTTTTTCTTGTACATTTTCGGTACATATTCTCCTTTTTCTGCTTTTCTCATCCCCATTTTTCCTGAAAAGTCTGCCAGAAGAAATAAGTTTTATGGAAGAAAATTAATTAGATCAAAAAAGTTTTGGAGGATCAAATAAATTTTTAGAACTGCCCTTTTCCATTGTAAATGGCAGGAAATTGGGGTTTTTTGCATTATTGGATTTCCCCTTAAAAATAAGCTGCTTTTTTAACCCAAATTTTCGTGAGGTTGAAAGTGAATGGAAAAACCTTTGTAATTGGAATTTTTGCGGGATTAAACCTTGTGTATGTAATAAAATAATTATGTATATGGAGCTACCCGAACATTATCCCCAGAAAATTCCCTCCAACGTCTTTCATCTCAGTGTTCTTCTGGTGAAATTTCCTCACCGGAAATGAGGACAGTGGGAGCGCATTAAGTAATTAATTAACTCACACCAAAAAACTTTTCGCAGGCGGGAGGCTGATGCCTCCAAATTAATCTTGTAAGATGCCGGGTGAAAGTTTTTAAAAGCACTCACATGGCTCACCACCGACATTTTTACGGTTAATTACTCCACACCGTCTGGAAATTCTTCCCATACATTTATGCATAATATACATATGGATATGTAGGCTCTATTTATCTTTTGGTGGGATATCCCCTGAATTTTTAAGTCCACCCATGTTTATTTTATGGCATCAAATCCCACATGAAATGTGTGGGTAAATACCTCCCGGCTAATCCCCCGTGATATTCACGGGCTCAAATTTAAGCTAGAAGCAATAGAAATTGTAAATTGTAAATTTATACAAGAATTTAAAAAAGAATTTGAGGAAACATGTAAACAGGAATTTAAACAGGAATTTAAACAAGAGTTTAAACAAGAATTTAAACAAGAATTTAAACCGGAATTTAAACAGGAATTTAAACAAGTATTTAAACAAGAATTTAAACAGGAATTTAAACAAGAATTTAAACAAGAATCAATACGGGAAATTTAGTCCATTTATAATTGTGGTAGATTAAAAAGTGACTCCTTTAATTCTATTTATTTCAGTTTATTAATTATAATTAATTCGATAGATGCACGGAAATACATGTGAAATTTTCTTAAATATCATAAATACATACAATATAGCATTGTAATAAAACATATAATAAAAAACTAAACGCATACCATGCATATGTAAATTTAAAATAAAGAACAATTAATAAAAAATGTAGATGTGAATGAGCAAACTCTAATTTCGCTTGTCTTTCGTGTTTTTTTCCATGTTAAACCCTTAATCTTCCCGTGGATGTCAATTGGATCGCCTCTTTGATTTTTCCCTTGGTATAACTTGGAATATAATCTTGTTTATTGTGAATCCAGGTAAAAGATAAATTTTAAAAAAACTACAATTATTCCTGGACATTGCTACGTACACGGTTTAGCTCGCGTCTTTTCATATAGAATTCAAGCCTATGAGCAGGCTATGCATATGTACATAAATGTATGTATATACATACATGGAAAGTAAATGCAGACATTCTTCATCCTCGGGGTTTTATGGGAACTGGGGAAATTTTGATTAATTGTTGCTTCTCATACATACATTCTACATAGTGTAGAAGTTTACATATAGAACATACTGAATTACGTGCATTTCTATGGAACATAATTTTATTACAACGGACAAAAATACCGGGATAACGCAGGCTCCAAGCAAGGAAAAATTCATTCATTTATCAAGTGCAGACTGAGATGTTTTAGATGGGAAAAAACTAGATTAATTGCTTATGTTAAGAAACATTCCATTATGTGCTTTCATTGTGTAGAATGAAGGTGAAAAATGATGTGGAAAAATGCGACGGGAAACTTTGGGGAAATTGAATTTCTTTTAGGCTGAAATTTTAATTTTCAAAGTTTCTATTTCAATTTTGGGAGTTTCAATTTAATTTTAATTTTAGGCATTTCAATTTTAATTTTCAAAGTTTTATTTCAGATTTAGGAATTTCAATTTCAATTTTATTTTAAGAGTTTTAATTTAAATTTTAGTTTAGGAGTTTCAATTTAAATTTTATTTTAGGAATTTTAATTTTACGAGTTTCAATTTAAATTTTATTTTAGGAATTTTAATTTTACGAGTTTCAATTTAAATTTTATTTTAGGAATTTTAATTTTACGAGTTTAATTTTAATTTTTGGGATTTTAAATGTTAATTTCGGAAGTTTCAAATTAAATGTAAAAAGTATAATTATTATAGTTTTAGGATTGTAATTTAAATTTTTGGAGTTTCAATTTTAATTTGAAGAGTTTAATTATTATAGTTTTAGGATCATTTTAATTTCGGAAGTATAGAAATTGTAATGTTTCGGAGCTAACATGTTTGTGAATTTATTTATTTTGTTCTCTTAACATTTTTGAGACATCCTTGGCCCCTTGCAAAATGCCAAAGTTTTAATTTTTTAGACAAAAAATGCCCGTAAACATCCCTTTAATGCAATCGCGTTCCTTCCCTTATCGCTTGCGTCCATTTAATGTCCAACCATTAGCAGTAAAATGTGAGGGGAACGTCCATAATAAATTGAGCTCAAGCACGGATCTCCTCCATTCATTTCTCCATGGCTTTACCGTACCATAAAATCCTTTGCTCACAAAAGTAATTTAAAAATCTTGAGCCCAAGATTTATGAGGGTACACCATTTCATATTTCCCCCCGATATTTTCCCTCTATTTCTATGTACACCCAAAAAATTTCCCCCCAAATATTTTGTACCATCACTAAATTAATTCCCCCAAAAAAATCCCCTGTACAGATCTTCATAATAATACTTTTTACCATTTTCCCTTGATTTTTCTAGGAGACTCGGACAGTTTTTTGTTCACATTAATTTCGGTCATAATTTTTTTGCTCACTTATTTTTTTTCCCTATTCCAAACCTTCAAAACATTCTTGTTAAATTCCCCCCGGAGAGGTCCGATGATATATGATACATTTGAAATTCCAAGTTAATTCCATTAAGCATCCCTTAATTTATAGTTTTTTTATTTACTTTTTTTACGTACTTTTTTTTATTTACCCCAGCAATAATTAGCACTTTGAACATCTAAGCTGGGCTAGAACATGTACTGGGCATAAAAGGAAAAGGGGGAAAAACAAGGCCCAATTTATTTTGAAATCCGGGTCTGTTATACAACATTTAGTATTATTATCATTACCAGGAGATTTACCAGCTCTCCTCCATTTTTTTCTCCATACTTCCCCTTGTTGTTTGACCCCGCTTTTCAGCACACTGTTCCTCTTTCATGGATGGGCACAGATGAAAACCTCCCTGGAAGAAAGAGAGAGAGAGAGAAATAGAAAGTGAGAGAGAGAGAAAACAGAGAGACTAAGTATTATATACCATCATTATTATTACAAACCGTCTGTGTCCCAACAAAAGCCATACATATTATAATCTCTCCACCATAAAAACCAGGCGGCTGGAACTGTGCGAGAGTAATTCCATGAGAAACATGGTGAGAGGAAGAAGCAAGGCGAAAAATGTGGTGTACTCTCTAACCAAGTAAAAAAATGGGACATACATACCATGTAATGTTGTAGTACTGGAAGAAATTTGGGACGAAACGGAGATGAGAGACTTGTACAAGTGACCCCGTAAGGTCAAGATGAGATGTTTGAGAGAACTTGTACTCTTTAACTTACTATAAATGCTTATGGGGAGGATGATCTGTGAGAGGAGACGAGACGTAACAGATGCTGTCAAGAGTATTTTGTACGTTTTTTTTTTTGCCTTTCCGAGTATCTCCTCACTCTTGTACTTACGACACATGGAGTTACAAGGGGATACTTTGGTGGAATCCGAGTCGAGGATGGAGATTAAGGGGGCAGATGAAAGAAATAGGTTCGAGAAAAAAAGGGAGAAAGAACAGATAGAGAGGGAGGGAGAAAGAGGGAGAGAGAAAGAGGGAGAGAGAAAGAGGGAGAGAGAGACTGACGAAGAAAAGATGATGTATAGATAGAGACACCAAAGAGGTTAAGTAGAAAAAGGGAAACAAGCGGCAGACAAGGAGGAGACATAACGACATGCAAAAAGGGAAAAAGGAGAGAAAAAAGAGAGCGAGATATTACGGGAGAGAGAGGAGAGAAAGAGCCACTACAAGGGAGAGGCAACAGAAAAAAAAGAACATGGAAAGACGACAGAAAACACGGAACGACGACTGGAAATGGATGAAAAAAGGCGCGTAGAAAAACAGAGACAAAGATACAGAACAAGAAAGAGAGGGAGAGAGAGGCAGAAAATAGAGAGGGGAAAATAGAGAGAAAAGCAGAGATCAAAGGCAGAAAGAAATACGAAGGAAAAAGACAGAAACAGAGAGGAAAAATACGACGGAGAAGGGACAAGCAGAGAGGAAATACAGAGAGAAATACGAAAAAAAAGAGAGAAGCAGAGAGGAAATGCAGAGAGAAAGACAGCAGCAATAGAGGAAAAAGGAGAGACAGGAAATAAAGAGAGAAAGAGAGAGGAAATAGAGAGAAGCAGAAAGAACATAAAGAGAGGGAAATAGAGAGAAGCAGAAAGGAAATAAAGAGAGAGAAATAGAGAGAGGCAGAAAGGCAATAAAGAGAGGGAAATAGAGAGAAGCAGAAAGGAAATAAAGAGTGGGAAATAGAGAGAAGCAGAAAGGAAATAAAGAGAGAGAAAAAGGGAGAAAAAGAGAGAAGCAGAAAGGAAATAAAGAGAGAGAAAAAGGGAGAAAAATAGAGAAGCAGAAAGGAAATAAAGAGAGAGAAAAAGGGAGAAAAGAGATAAGAAATAAAGTAAAAGAGAAGAAATAGAGAAAATCGAGAGAGATAGAGTGGAAATAGAGAGAAAGAGAGAAAATCGACAGAGATAGAGTGGAAATAGAGAGAAAGAGAGAAAATCGAGAGA
>JAQGBT010001736.1:0-29201 GCA_034698585.1 Disparrhopalites patrizii | reverse complement strand
CATAAACTAAAATAAAAATTAAATGAAAAACATAATTAAATGAAAAAATAAAATAAAAATAAAATGAAAAACAAACTTAAATGAAAAAATAAACTTCTCATATAATTGTGTAAAATAATAAGAATAAAAGGAAATCTCCAAAAACAAATTCCCTTGCTTCTTGTAAACTGCACAAAGTTCTGAGACAAATAAATGGAAAAACAAACACATTTTTTACACTCAACTGCCTCAACACAAGTGGATCGCCTCTTCGACAGGCCCTCATGCATGCATCTTGAAAGCAGTTCCCTCTCATTCACAAATAGGAGTCTCTGAAGACCAAAAAGAATAAGGAGATGGAAGAAGAGGAGAAAAGGGAAGAAGAGAAGCAAAAAGAAATAAGACGTTGGTGAAAAACAATGATGAACATCACATTCCCTTGGAGCTTAATGAAGACTTTTATGACACGTCTCTGCCAACTCCATTATTTATGCTTAAGTATTCATTCATTGCTTTCCCATTATCATTACCATTATCTCAGGAGAAGAAGAGACGTCGAGAGAGAGAGAGAACTTACAATCCCTGCAAACCATTTCCATGCAAATTACACCGATTTCATTTCACAATTTCCTAACACACTTTACGGACATGCTACCCCGGCCTTTCCATGCCCAATGAGAATCCAACATACATATGTACTTATGTAGGAAAAATACCACAAAAAAAAAGGCTCACAAATATGAAGGCACACATCGTCCATGGTTTTTTGCTTCCCTTATTTTCACCCCTTTCTTCCTATTCTCATATGTGTAAAAAAAAATATTTCCGCCCCTTACACCCACTAAGGATCTCCTCCGCTCTTTTTCCCATCTACCTCCATCGCCTCCGCCTCTCCCGCTCATTCTCAGGCACTCATCATACGGGACAGTGGAGCATAAAAAGTGGGAAAAAACATGGTGAACACAGAGGGGAAAGAGAGGGTAGGTGGTGGCTATAAATTCCAATTTCTTTTTTTTTCCCACCCCCATCCTCTCTAGGCGTAAAAAGGACATCAGCGAATTTTAAATTCCTTTTTCCTCCCTATAACTTTCTCTCTACACCCGTTTTTTACGGGCATTACACATATATCAAAGTTATAGGGGGAAAAAAGGGAACCATCTCGGTAATGATAAAGGATCCAACGTTTCCATGGGGCTCATTGCATAATTACAATGGCCCTCGCACTTAACTACCTGTCCCTATACGGGTTTGGTTGGGGGAATTTCCCTTAAAAATCTGGAAGGGTCTGTATGGAGCCAATAAGATGAATTTTAACGGGAGTGGTGAAAGCAAGCTTCCATCTTACTCCTAAATCTTATTTTTTTTTGGGACTCTTCCGCCACTGATAAAAATTAAGGGGACAGTCAGGATCTTTCTTATGGGGAATTTTTATTCTCTAATTTTTTCGTTAAATGTCCTCGCTAGGAATTGTGGGGGACTATTTTTCTGGGGTAATGTCTCCTTTTCTTTCGTTTTTTGATTTCTTTATTATGGCTAGTGGCTCTATGTTGTTTTCTCTTTCTGGCACATGAAACTCTTGCTCTGGGATCTGTTTTCTCTGTCCTTATTTTGCCTTTCTCTCTCCAGGACTTATTTTTTATCCATTTTTTCTGTCCAACTTTTTGACGACCTTAGGCTTCTTTTCTCTCTTTTTATAAATTTCCTCTCCACTTCTCTTAATCAGGCTTTGTATCTTTTTTGGACTTTTCTTGTTCTCATTTTCAGCCTTTCTCTCTCTTGACTTTCTTGTCTATTTATTTTTCTTCAATTGGTTTCTTCCATTTTTTATTTTTCTTCAATTGTTTTTTTCCATTTTTTATTTTTCTTCAATTGTTTTCTTCCATTTTTTATTCTTATTCAATTGTTTCCTCTCGTGTTTTATTTTTATTCAATTGTTTTCTCCCATTTTTTATTTTCTTCAATTGTTTTCTCCCGTTTTTTATTTTTCTTCAATTGTTTTCTCCCGTTTTTTATTTTCTTCATTTGTTTTCTCCCGTTTTTATTTTTCTCTCTTGATTTGTCAATATCGTTCTCCAGATTGTTTTCTCTGTTTGTGCATTTCTTTCTCCAGATTTCTCTCTCTTTCTTTTATCATTTCCCTTCTTTGTTTTTTTGCTTTGTCATCTTTTCTTTCTTCATTTTGTTTTTATCTTTTTCGTAGAATTGCTTTTTCGCTCGTGCTCTTTATTTCCGCCACCTTTTTTAGTCCCTTTCTACTAGTTACTCGTCGACCTTTCATTACTTCCTGTCTTTCCCCCTCCGTGCCTTTCCCCTCTTCTTTCCACTTCAACGCCGTTCTATAAACCCGTCAACACGGGAGGCACTGAACGGTTACAAATGAAAATTTTAACTCCTAAATTTAAAAACTCATTTTGAGTCATAACTCACGGGGTGGAGAAGGAACATTTTTTTTACCACCGAAAAAGGAACGTCTCCTATTGTTATTGCCGCCGTAAGAACCACTGGGAAGGAAGAGGGGATGATTGTTAGGGATGGTAATAACAAATCTTTTTTTCCTCTATTATTTTATTGCCATTTAAATTATGTCCTTTATACCCATTCCTTATATAAGACTTTTCCTCCAAGGAATTTCACATACCACATTTTTTTTGGAGAGAGGAAAAAGGGTAAAGACGGAGGAGAAGAAAGCTTCGCAAATCTCTTCATGATACCATCAAATTATACAGAAATTGCAATTCCTCCTCTCCAGTCTTGTAAAATGTCTGGAGCTCCCTTCATGGCATGGGGGAGGATGTATTTACACAGGAATCGCTTCAATAATATCGCATAAAATGTTCTTGTCTTCTCAGTAGAAAGGAAGAGGGAAAGATGAAGGGAAAACGAGCACATATCGGAGATGATTTCAATAAAAAATTTTAGCTCAAAAGAATTTCTTGGGGATGTGTGTTTGAGCAAAAAAAAAAGTAATATCATTTTATGCTTTATAAATTTCCCCTTTTTTCTTTTATTTCTTCATCTCGACAGTGAGCTTTTCGTACACTGGAAGACAAAAAGGGAGAAGGACATATGAAATAATAGAAAGAGCAATGAGAAAGAGAAATCTAACAGAGAAGAACTTACAAGCGTAAAAATGTGAAAAAAGAGCAAAATGCTCAGTTCTTCCCAGATAAAGTCCTTTCCATGGAAAGAAAATTAAAAAGCTGGAAGAGCCATATTTATATTACCAAAAAAAAGAGCATTCAAATTCATATTTAATATGCATATTTTTAATATTCTATACCAGTCCATATTTATATTTTCTCTAATATAATCATACACTCCCATCAAATTTCGATGATGCTTTTCCCCCATAAAAAATTATGCCCCATCAAAATCCTCTGTAATTCCCTAAACTCCCAATAATCACTGCGAAGACATGGCACACTCTAAATATTCAATACGATTAAGCCTTTTTTTTCGCCATTCATTTTGTACTATATAATAAACCTATTGACTTTTTCCACTAGCCTCCAAAGATGGGGAAAAAAAAGAGACAAGAAAGAGGCTTGGAGAATCAATTGGATCTCCCAATCCATCTCTCTGCCTCTGTTCACTGATGAAAAATCTATAGTAGTACGTGTTTTTTTGTGCACATTTCCCCCGTCGGCACATTCCTACCCTTTTACCCATCCAATTGATTTATTCGTAAATGCTTTCGACGTGAACTTTTTTTTTGTGCTTCTTTGCAAAAAAAATACTATACCGGCACTAGGCATGTTTCTTACTCTTACTTTATATTGGGAGATACTACTTACATCTTATATATGTTATGTACTTATTTCTTATTGTATATCAATACAGGGACGACTCACGTAAAAAATCCAAATCTATTCAAATTCATCCACTTTCCCCCTTTTTGTTTTCCGTAAAAGAGAAAGGGAAATTCAAGGCAAAACGAAAACAATTTCCCGGTGTTTGAATTTCAGTTGCTTTGCAAGTGACATATTTTTCGTGGAAAATTCTGATTTGATCCCAAAAAAACATCTGTAAGAACGATTTTGCTCTACACAAATGCTTCTTTGACCGATTTTGTCACACAAAAATAATACAATTCGAGTCTGCAGTTATTCATAAAATATTTTCCCCAATGATCAATCGTGCTGTCAAAGAACATCGGATAATATCCAAGGTACGTATTATTTGCCGTTGCTTTCTCTTTATTCAATGAACAAAGTTCACTTAAAAGCGGAAGTTCCTCCATCATATACTTTCTCCGTGGCAAAACGACTTTCTTCTTGGCAAAAAGGACTTTCTCCGAGGCAAAATGAACTTTTTCTAAGTCAAAGCAGACTCTCTACTTTCTACACAGAAAAAGAAAAGACTTTCTACAGAGTAAAAGGGACTTTCTTCCTGACAAAAAGGACTTTCTCCTTAACAAAACAGACTTTCTCCAGAGCTAAACTACTTCCCTTTCCACAAAAAGGCTGCGTTTTAATACATGCTTTCCCGAGCAAAAAGACCATCTTCTCCCTTAAACAGTCTCTTTGCCTACCTAAAAAGACGTTTTCTTACGCCAATCCAAGAATTCTGTAAAGTACTTTACACCTTGAGGTTTTTTTCTAAAAAATGAAATGAGGTTAGTAGTTTTGCTTGGTCCCAAAAGAAGCTATGTACGGAAAGAATCCTAATAAACACTAAATATAGCACCATGAACGTTTTTTACACACACTTGAAAAAGGCAAAGAAATTCCCCTTTTCCTATCGCCCAAATTCCTCCGCTGGGGAAGTAAGGCAAGAGCTAAGAGAGGAAATAATGGCAGTAGGAGTAATGTTATGATTCAGAAAGAAGCCACATACCCTTTTTTTTCTGGGGGCATTTACGTAGATCACACGGGGAGGGAGGGGGAAAGGAAATAAAAGTGATGGTTAGTGGCTAGTTGAATCCATAACGGGGACTTTCTCCATGTGTGTGAGAATGTGTGTGTTTTTGAGTTGGTACAAATAACCCAGAAGTGAGACTGTGTACGTCTGAGTTCCAATACTCTGCATTTCAATGGCATACATATATATCCTCCTACAAAATCCTATGAATCCACCCACTTCCAGCTATTTTTTCGTGGATGTACATACAGAACCTTTCTCTCCTTTTTCGCCCCCTTTTTCGGCAAAATGTTTGGCACACATTCAAAACAGACAGTCTTTTAATGCTTTGAACATTCTCCCGTTCTATTTCTCATGTCGTGTCTTCTTCGTTTTTTCCCTCCACCCTTTTCTACGGGGGACGTGGGATTTTGCCTGGTTTTGGCGTCTTTGCCTCAAGAGATCTTGAATAAACGGGAGAAAGGGTTAACTTTTTTTTATTGCCGCCTCTCTGCCTTTTTTGGTGCAATGTTCTACGTTGGCTCGTTGTTATTTTTTTCATATTTTTATTTGCTCTCTCTCCCTTCTCCGTTCTGTCTCTTTCCTTGGTTTTGCGTACTATCTTATTTACTTTCTGTTTCTTTTATTTCTCTTTTTTTCCTTTTTTATGTTACCTATTTGATCCTCTATTTTGTATTGGGCATTCTGTATTTACCGTCTTCCTCCTTTGATTTACTTTTTGTTATTTTGCTGATCATTATTTTACTTTTTAAATCTTCTGATTTTCTTTTTTGTGTTCCTTTCTGTTGCTTTCTTTCGTTTATAAGAAAAAGAAAGTTCCCGCTCTTTTCCATCTTTGCAATTTATTTTCTGCTGAACTCTCTTTTGCTTTTTCTTTGCAATACTTTTTCTCCTGAATTATTCTCGTTTGCTTTTTTTGCAGTTCTTTTTCTTCTCAATTCTCTTTTGCATTTTCTTTGCAATTCTTCTTCTTCTCAATTTTTTTTTGCTTTTTCTTTGCCATTCTTTTTCTTCTGAATTCTCTTTTGCTTTTACTATGCCCTTGCTTGTGTATAACTTTAATCTATAAATGTTTAAGCTTCGTCGATTCTTGTGTTTTCTCTTGGTATTTGCCTTTTCACTTTTGTATAGTACTTTCTCTTTGCTTCCTCGTATATGTTCAGTGCACTTTCACTCTCATTTTAGTTTTCTCCATCCTTTCTCATGATCAGCACTCTCACTCTCAGCATCGGAGCTGCACTTTCTTTGACCGTATCCGCTATTCGGCAGCAAAAATGGGAACAAGTGGAATTTCGCACACAAAAAGCCCCGTAAATTATTGGTGGAAGTCAACAGCTGTCGCCGGAGTAAATCAGCCTTGCCAGTTTTAGAAAGTGAGCTTGTTTCTTTTCGGCTTTTGCAAGTCTGGCGCTCTCCATTATTTATTGTTTAATTAATTAGAGGGAATTCCAATCCTGCAAATATGCAGTTCAATTCTGGGAGTTGAGTAAACACTATTGCAAATATTTTGTTTTATTTTCAATGGATAATATTATGTGTAACGCTTCACTTAGGCAGGAGCATCTTGCAGGAATGCCTTTGAGAGATGGTCAAATCCTGTAGGAGTTAAGGCACCTCCAGGATAGGCGAGAGTTTATTTTCTTTGGGAGAATAAAAGTAATTATAACAACCGGAGGAGAATCAACAAACTCAAAGAAAAATACTTGTGTATTTCTTGGATATTTTTTCCTCTCCTGAAATCCCAGCCGAAATGCCCAACAGACAGGATAAGAGGAAGTTTTGGGGAGGAAAGCAAATATTCTTGGGGGCAGCTTGAGTTATAATGAATAAAGAAAACAATCCCGAAAAAGGGAGAACCTTCCCCTTTCTTCTGGACTCATTTTCTATGGATAAAAATCTAATTTCAGATGTGAGATCACTCATAATTTCCGGTGAAAATATTTGGAACGAAACTGGGGAAAATTAAGGCGGAAGTGTATTTACATTTTTTTTTGTGTACCTAAAACTCCTTTGCATGGTCTCATTATGTCCTTTTTGCTAGGGCGTCATATGCAAATTGATTTTAAAAAATGCAATCTTCCTCAAAATATTAAGGAGAGAAAAAAAAGTTTCCAAGAAAAAAAAATCACAGCCTGTGTTTGCAGGAGGAAGATATGGGGAAAGTGTTATAATGGAGAAAATGTTTTTTTTTGTTTCTTCAAAGACTTTTGGGAAGAAGAGAGGCAGAAGTGGGAGGAATACACACAGGCCCCGACAAGACATAAACTTGATGTATGATTGGACGTAACTGGAGTAAAGTGACTCTTCCCTTTCTCTCACATTCACCCTTTTTTCTTTCTAGTCTACTTCCCATAACACCAACGACACTGACTTAACTAGATTTTTAGTAATAATGTAATATAAACTTGGAAACTTTGTCTCTGCCTCTTTTATTCTCTTTTTCTTCCTTCCTCTCAGCATTTTACCCTAACCGCTTTGTTCCTTTAGCTTTTACGGCGGGCGGCGTTTTTTCGTTTGATCCCTTCTTTAATTTTTTGTCATTTTGTTTTTGTTACTTTTTTTCTTTCTGTCTCTTGTTTGCTTGTTTTTGTTTTCATTCAATTTTTGTTTTATCTCTTTCTTTCGCATTTCTCTCTCTGAACTGCTTTTTATCCTTTCTCGGTCTTCCTTTTTTATTCTACGTACGCACCTTTCTTTTTTGCATCCCTCTGGCCATCTGTTTTTCATTTTAGCTTTCACTTTTCTTTCTGTCTTTCTAGTCTTCCCTTTGGCTTTCTCTTTTTCTTTCTGTCTTTCTAGTCTTCTCGTTGGCTTTCTCTGTTTCTCATTTCTTGCATTTTTTGACTCTCTTATACCATTGTGTTTTCGGTCTGGTTTTCTCTTCTTCTTTCTTTTTTCTTCGTCCTTGCGTTTTTTCTCTGACTCTCTCTTTTTGCTATCTGGCTTTCTTATGTTCTTTTCCCTTGGTTGCATTTTGATTATATGTGACTTTCTCTTTTTGTTTCTGGCTTTCTATTTTTCTTCTCCCTTGCTTTTTGCGACCTTTTTCTAACTTATTTTCGCCTCTCTTGGTTTATTTTTTGCCTTTCACTGGCCTTCTCTCTCCGGGGCGTTTTCTTATTTTTAATCTGTGATGTTCTTTTTCCTTTTCTTTGGATTTCAATTCGGATCTCTCCTTGACGTTCTCCTTTCTTCCTCTTTGGCCATTTATATTTCCTTTGGCAAGCTTCCCGCTTTTCCTGTCTCTTTGGCTTTCTTTTTTCGTTTTCTCTCAGTTTCATTTTCCCCTAGCTTTCACTTTCTTATTTTTCTGTATCCTTTGTTTTATTTGTTGCTATTTTTCTGTCTCTTTTGTTTTATTTGTTTGCTATTTTTCTGTTTCTATCTTCTTGGCAGTTTTGCACGTTCTGTTTCTCCTACACTTTGTTTTTCTCTATTTTCTTATTTCTCACATTCAGCCGGATGTTCCCAATAGGTCAAGCAGCCACCTCTTTCTTGCTTTACCTTTGTCGTATTTATCTCTGTCCACCTGAAATTCGTTTCAGTCTCTCTAATTTGTCTGTTTTTTTCAGATTTCACCGATGCCTCTGTCCACAAATTTGCCGTCCGTCATATATCTATTTTAGTTTTCTTCCTAAATTGAAAATAGTGCCTTGATCCTTTGTTTCTCTCTCATCTTTCCCCAAGTTCTTTATTGCAGCTACTGTTCATGGTGATTTCACTGTCACGCTTTTTCTCTTCGTCTCTCCGTTCATTTTGAACTGGATGGAAAAAGCGAACTTTTCCCCACAATTTTCTCCCCAGTCAAAGTCCCGCTCATAAATAGGTCGCATAATAAGTTCAGGTTCTTCTCAACTTTGCTTCCATTTTTTTTTACTCTTCCCGGTATTAACTTGTGTATAGAAGGAAGATGGGAAGGGGAAAAAACTTGAAGCAAAGTGTGGCTCCCGAAAAAAAATACAGTGGAAGCCCAACAAAACTGAACAAGCGTCATCTTGAAGCTTATCCCAAGTGACTCGCAAAAATTGCTAGCCCACAAAACTCTCTTCCTCGCTTTTCTCTCTCACCTCCCGCCTCTTTGGTGGTCTTTCTGTTATTTATATAGTAGTAGTTTTCCCTCCAAATACTATTTACACACTTCTAACTCCCCTATTTTGTTATTTTATATCTGCAGAGCTCCTCCAGTGCCACTCCTAGAAGGGGAACGATTAGTCCCACGAAAAATGCGCTAAGAATTACATGTAGCATTACATGTATAATCTTATATGAAGAAAGCATCAAATTACAGACATTGTGGATATAGATGCATTATAAATAAAAGAAGTTTGCGAAGCAGAAAGAAGTAAATGATGTGACTAAAAAAGGTGAGGGAGGCCATACAAAGCATCCGACCGTAAGAGAAGGGTGTACATTCTAAACATTGAAGGAACCAATTATTTCTTACTCTCGGAGAGGAAACCTCTAGTGGCAAAATTAAAGTAAAATGACGAAATAGAAGAAAAGAGAGAAAATGCAGTAGCAAAAGGCAAAACTATTTTTAAAAAATTAGAAAATATAGCGGCGAAAGACGAAATTAGACGGTAAAAGTAGAAATTATAGTAAAAAGAGAAAATATAATAAAAATGAAAAATAGAGCCGTGAAGAGCGAAAATAGAAAAAAGATGAAAAATACAGCGGGAAAGAGTTTAAAGCTATTTAAAGAATTGAAAAAATAGAGCGACAAAATTAGATGGGCCAAACATAAAGTTAGAGTAAAAAGAGAATAACAAGAAAATACAGAGAGAAACTTGGAAAAAGACAACCAAGCGGAAATTTACAAAGGGAAAATCATGAAGAAATATACAAAGAGAACTGTCACCAGAAGAACACAAAGAGATGATCCAAAAGCAAAATACAAAGAAAGAAATATAGCCAAAGGTAAAAGCGGCAACTACAAAAAATACGGAAAAGAAAATTCAAAACGTAAAGTAAAAGAGCAAGAAAAAGATGAGAAAAAAGACGGAAGGGGAAATAACGGAAAAATAATGAAACAAAAATATAACAACAAAAAAAAAACCAGGAGAAGTTACAGGTGTAGAAAAAATGGAGGAAAAAAATTCGAACAAAATATATAAAAGGGGGAATAATTGGTGAAAGTTCCCAGAATAATCCACTCATATTCGGCCACTCCAAAAATATTTTCTCCCGTTTCCCAGCCAACAAGTTTGCCCTACAAAAATATTTGCCACAACTCCCGAGGAATTCCATTCCCAAAATCCCCTAAGAATAACTAATAATTTTCCTTCCTCTTCACCCCCCATTGCATTGCCGTTAATTGCCTCGTAATTAAATTATAGTGCTAAATATTATGAAATAAAAAAAAGACCAAATACTATACCAAAAGGTTAATTGCTCATCAAAAAATAATACCTCACCCTTCAAGAGCCAGCTTAATCTCCCTAAGAGAATTCAATACGGGCCTTTACCTTGCACCGTTGGTGAGGGGAAACAACAATAGAAAAAAAGCTGGTGAATGGCATGGAGCGATAGGAAAATAATCATGACAAAGAGGGGGTTTGAGAGACTTCTTATAATAGCAAAATGATTAGTATTTACACAACGTCCCTCACCCTTCCCTCTCGCCTTTTCTTCCCAATCTCTTTATTGACTATTCAATCTTTTTTTCTTCCTTCCCTCCTGCTTTCTTGTATAGATTCCGCATTTAAAAACGCATCCCACCAAGTGAGGAGGAATGCATCCGCTGCCATTATTTCATAAATACCTCCGTCTTCTATGGGCTTTAAAAAGCCTCTTTTTTATAATCCCCACCTTTTCAAACATTTTTTTCCCTGGGATGTGATGATGAATAGGGAAAAGGGGGAGAAATGCGGGGAAAGTGAGCAAAAGGAAGGGGTGAAAGGAGAGGGAAGGCGTGGATGGTGAGGGGAAAATTCCACCAGGAATGCCATACCTCCTATTTCATTGAATGATGACTTTATCGACCCTAATTCAATTTCTTTTCAACCTAATAATTCATATTCTGGGAGAAAAATTGCATCCAGATAAAGTGAGCAAACGAGTGAAAGAGAAAGAGAGAGAGAGGCAAGTGTAAAGAAAAGGAGAAAGGAATTCTGTGGGAATACTTGACTTTTCTCACTGCTGAATTCCCATTTTATTCTCTCATCTCAATTTTAACCTTGGGATTTTCTTGTGGATAGAACTTTTCTTACTTGCTCTTTATAAGCACTTTGTATCTGTCATTTTTTCTTCTGTATTTAGCCCGTCTCCTTACTTTTCTGTATATTTTCTTGTTCGATTTCTTAGCCATTCATCGTCGCCATATTATTTTCTTTTTGCTGACCTTCTCATTTTCCTTAATCCTTCCGTTTTATATGTATGTATCTCTTCCTTTGCCTTCCTATTTCTCTATGTTTCCTATTTATCCTTTTTCTTTCTCCTTTTTATCGATAATTCCATTCTCCTCTTTCTCCCTCTTTCCCCGTTATTTATATTTTTCTTCTCTTTTTTGCTGTCTGCTTGAATTATTATAATTTTTTTAAATATAATTTTCTTCCTTAATCGTTTTTATGACTTGCTCTTCTTCTTGCTTTCTCTCGTTCCTTCTGTTTGCTCATTGTTTCCAGGCGGTATGTTTTTCTCTGTTTTGACTCCTCTTTGTAATCCTTTTTATATTACTTAATTTGTTTGCTCTATTTTTACTCCTCTTTCTAATCCTTTTTATATTACTCAATTTGTTTGCCCTGTTTGATATCATTCTCTCGTTTATGTATTGACTTTCCCTCTGTTTTCGTCTTTGATTTTCTCCCTATTTTTGCGTTCTCTCTTTCATTCCTTGACTGGATCTGTTTTCGTCTTCTCTGTTATCTTTTTTGACTTTCATCTCTCTGTTGTCTTCTCTGATTTTCTCTCTGTTATCTTTTTTGACTTTCATCTCTCTGTTGTCTTCTCTGATTTTCTCTCTGTTGTCTTCTCTGATTTTCTCTCTGCTGTCTTCTTTGCTTCTCTCCATGTCTCTCCCTTAATTTTTGCCTTCTCTTATTATTTCCTTCTCATACTTTTCTCTTCCGTTTTTCGTGGGGCTATCCTGTGCCTCTTTAAAATAATCTCCTTTAGTACCTTTTGGGTCTCCAATTAAACTTCCATTATTTTCATTATTCTCCTGTTTGTGTCCTTTCGTATTATCATTGCGATTTTTGTCAGCATATATTGACAGCGTTTACGTTAAACGCTTTACTCTACATACTCTTTACCTTCTTGGGAACACTTTACGTAATTATGCATACATATCACGATATATACGTGATTTAAAAAAAAATCCTCGGGTTTGTTTTTAGTTACTATACCGTCGCCTTGTGAAAAAGCCGGTGATTATAATGAAAATGAGGAAATACAGAATCTTGAGTAAACGAGCTCCTAACAATTTCCTCCGACAAAATATATTCGCTACAGTCATTTAATGTAATTCCCCTGCAGGCCTACGTGTAAAGGTCCATGCATAAAAAACTGGTGGTAGCGGAGAAAAGTGGGAGAAAAATGCAAAAAAAATAAGCGGGAAAAAAGCTAAGAAGGAAGAAGATGAAGGAGAGAGGCCACAACCATTAGAAAAGCCATGAGTTAATTTCCTCCATAATCATAACTCTTGGCCATTATAAATTACCTGCCACTTTCTCATGCTAGATTTAAGACCAGGAGCTTTCTCCCCTTTTTTCGCCCGGCACACGGATGCTTCGTGTCATTATATGGGGAATTCCACATATTATTATAGGGAATGGTACATATACAAGTGTAATAACCATTAAAAAATATCAAATTTCCCAACTATTAGTTTCCCCTTCATAGTCTTTTCCGCCTTTCCTCTCTTACATTAAAAAATGTACACACACGCATAGGACTTTCTCTCTCTCTCTCACTTTCTCTCTTTCTCAATTCCATCTCTCACCAAATTATGGAGCTTCCGTCGCTCCCCGAAAAAAATATTTTGTAGCCAGTTCCTGCACCAATTTCATTTTCTGTATATTAACCACACTTTTCCTTCTTGCAGTAAACCATTACGAGGTAATTATGAGACCTTGCTTTCTCTTTTCCATTTTGGTGCTTTCCTCAGAAAAAAGGGTTCATTTGCCTTTTTTTACACGTATTAGCATACGGACATTTGTCTCCATAATAGACAAGGAAGCCACGGGGAAAGCTGGTGGAACTCTCGCTCTTGTGTTTTTCTTTTGGAGGTACGAAAATTTATTTCTTGGGCTCTGGCGGGAAAACGCAAAATGCAGGCTTATCTTTATCATTTTGGGAATGAAATTTGTTTTTATTTATTTTCAAATTTATTCCTATCTTCCATAATTTTGTGCAATTGTGTAAATTGTCTGTTTTTAAGCTATTTTTAGATTTTCATTTTTACGCAATTTGTTTTCAGAATGTTATTACAAGATTTTAGATTTGTTTTACTTTTTTTGAGGTTATATTTCTGAAGCTTTTCGAAATTTTCGAAATACCTTCTTTTAAAAACTTAAATTCGACTGTTAATTCGGTCTACTAATTACCTTGAATAATCACGTCTTTTTTTCTAGTGTTTAATTTTAGATTCCAAAATCTGTATATTTGTCTTCTTTTAATTTTGTTTAAATCTGGTTAATTGTTTTTTCGAATTTTATTTATTTACTTGACTTTGAATTCATTTTTTTTTTGCTTTAACTGATTTTCTGCAGAATCCTTATATATATCCTTGAATATTCATTTCTAAATTTGTCCTTCTCAATGTGGATTTTTCTATCCTGAAATTGTGTTGCCATTTTTCATATTGCCAGTCAAATAAATTCTTTGTTGAAATTATTTATTTGTTTTTTCATGATGAATTTATTTATTTTTTCGTTTCCCCGCTAATGCTTTCTCCTCTGTTTTTTCATATTATGTCCATTAATTGAAGTAAGTTTGTCTTTTATTAGCGGAATGTTTCTCCACGTTCATTCATGAAACACGTTTAAGTTTAGAAATCAGTCGAAGCAAGTAATTCCAGTTTATTCACGCTCATAGAACTAGTTCCTATTGTATTCACCTTCCAAAAAGAGGAAATTCTCAAACCGTGTGCAAGTGTTAAAAATGGAAAGGAGTCAATTGAGTCAAAGTAAAAGAAGAAAAGAGAGAGAGAGAAAGTAGAAAATAAACTCTCACACACACATAAAAATATTTAAGCTCTCAATCGGATTTTAACTCTCCCCCGTCCTTCCCTGAGAAAGGAAGAGAAGAAAGAAAGCAAAAAAGAGCATGACTTTTCCAAATAATTCCCCGGCACTGGAGACAAGGAGAAAGGGGAAGAAAGACATAAAAAACTGGGTTTTTGCAGGGAAAATAAAGGACTCTGAGGACATAAGTATGGGAAAGGAAAGCATGGATGAGAGTGACGGGGGTTACATATAAGAAAAAGAAATGGACCAAATGTTGAATGAAGAAGCCATGGTCAAAGAGGAAGAAGAAGAAGAAGAAGGTCCGGATGAAAACTGTTGAGAAAAGTGCTGCATTGACTAAAGACGCTCTGAGAAACCTTTCACGACCAATTGAAGAGAGAATTTATTAAAGGACTATAAAAGGCGTGTCTTCTCAATCAAACAACGTTGGAAGGTCCCTCGTATATAAACTAAACGTAAATCGACTCGACTCAAAAGGGGAAAGTAAAGGAAGAGGAAGAAGGGGGGAAAAAATAAAAGGAGGAAGTTCACCACGTAAGGAAGCAGTTGAAGGAAGAAAACAGGACCACCACATGAGTCCTTCGTGCAGACAAAAAAAAAATGCCATAAGAAGGTAAGGAAAGAGTTGAGGGCGGGCGAGGAGGACCTCCGAATGTTACATTGGAATACTGTTGGGAATCTTAAAGGATAGAAAGGAAGAGAGAGAGAGAGAAAGAATCGAATATAAAATGCTGGTATATCCGTTGGATAAAGACGGGAAATAAAGAGTGCAGGAGCGTCGATTGAAAATCGACTCAAAGAAGAGAAATGACTTTTCACTCTACAGTCCCCTCTCTTCCGACTCAAAGGGAATGGTCAGCTACTTTTCACTTTTGTCCAATCTCCCGTACAATCCTGGGATCTTCATCCTACTCTTAAATTTTAACCCTCCTATTTTTTTCGTCTCAATCTTCCTTTTGCAGAAACATTTCATTTCTCTGTTTCTCTCATGCTTCGATTCTCTCTTTTCCATCTTTCTTTCTCTTTCTCTCTCTTGCTGATTTTCTCTCCCGGTTTTTCTTTCTCTTTCTCTCTCTTGTTGATTTTCTCTCCCGGTTTTTCTTTTTTTTTCTCTCTCTGGCTAATTTTCTCTCCCGGTTTTTCTTTCTCTCTCTTGCTGATTTTCACTCCCGGTTTTTCTTTCTCTTTCTCTCTCTCTTGATGATTTTCACTCCCGGTTTTTCTTTCTCTTTCTCTCTCTCTTGATGATTTTCTCTCCCGGTTTTTTCTTTCTCCTGGACTTTGTCTTCCTGTCTATCCTGTTCTCATTGTATCTCTCGCGCTCTCTGTTTATGTCTTTACTTTTTCCTTATTTGCCATTTTCTTTACTTCCATCTGTCTCCATTTTTCGCCAGCATTTACGGTTGTGTACTGTTTCCAATGTATTTTTCTCCTAATTTATTTCCTTTTTGCTTTCTCATTTTCCTTCCCTCTTTTCCTCTGTCTTTCTCTGAATTGCATTTTCGCTTTCTCTCCCTTTGTACCTGTTTTACTTTCGCTTTCCATCTCTCATTTTTTATTTTGTTGCTTTCTAACTACCCTTTTAGTTCTCTCTTTTTTATCTCTCGGTCATGTGGTTATTTTCGCTTTTTATCTCACCTCATCTCTTTCTTTTGTTCTTTTTGCATCTGCCAGTTTTCTTCTGCT
Organism: Disparrhopalites patrizii; assembly: GCA_034698585.1. Classification (NCBI taxonomy): domain Eukaryota; kingdom Metazoa; phylum Arthropoda; class Collembola; order Symphypleona; family Sminthuridae; genus Disparrhopalites; species Disparrhopalites patrizii. Next base: position 13,491 of record JAQGBT010001736.1, on the reverse strand, counting down.
TTACCTCTTTTTAAATTTTTCTCCTTTTTATTTTTCTTTAAATTTCTCTACTTCTGACATTTTTCCTCCTTTACCTCTTGCTTTGTTTTTCTTTAATTTTCTCTATCTCTGCCATTTTCCCTTTTTTTCTTTCTTTAATTTTCTCTATCTCTGCCATTTTTCTTTTTTTTTCTTTCTTTAATTTTCTCTATTTCCGCAATTGTTTCCTTTTTTCTTTATTTTTATCTTTCTTCGCCATCTTTTCTCCATCTCTTTTCTTATCTTTTTCTATTTCTGCCATTTTTCTCCTTTACCTCTTACAATTTACGCCTTTTCTGCCAATCTGTATTCTTTATCCTTTTGATCTTCGATTTTGAAGCCATGTTCCCTTTATTCATCTCTCTTTAATTTTTCTTTGTCTCATTGTCCCTCTCTTTTCTTATTTCACTTTCTGTTAATGTTCTTTGTCTTTATCTCTGTCGTTTGTTTTCTCGTTTTCTCCGCTCATTTCACGTCTCATTCCCATTCCTTTTCTGTATATATTCCCCATTTCCCTTTACCTCGCTTGGCTGTCCCTCGATTGATGAAGGGCGCCGGTGCGGCATTGGTCATAATAGGAGTCATAAATAGAATTCCAACTGTCATTTTCATCTAATAATGAACTCGCCCATAATCTCCTAATGATTCCGTTGGAGTCACAATACGCTGTAATTGCCTAAACCGTCCACAAGTACCTCATAAGCCTGGGTGACACATCTCCGACTCTCCCAAAACTCTGTGGTCCTCTTTCCCCTCAACTCTTTGGGCCCGGAGAATGTATGCTGAAAGAGAAAGGGGCCAAGTAGGACGAGTAAAAGGGGAACCGCAAAGAGTCGTCAAAATGGTCTAGGCCACAAACACTTGTAGTGAGGCAACTGCTGAAGCAGTAAAATGGTCCTTTTCAGTCAGTAGCACACATACACCCTCTGTACACACACCATAAATTCTTACATGTGGGTCACTTTTCCACCAACAAAGACTAAAACCGTACCAATTCCCTTTTTCCTTTGAGATAGCTATACATATCCCATCCACTTGTGTAAATAGGGAAAGGGTTCTTTAATGTGATGGTAAAAGGGAGAAATCCTTCTTTCTCTTTCTGTTTTGGACTTGAGAAGGAAGATGATCGGGAAAAACGGAGAAAGTTGCAGTAAACGAAAAGCAAATCTTTCAACAAGCTTCTTGAACGGAGATGAAACGCAGGAATAAAACTAGCGGGAAAATTTAAGAGCACTGATGAAAGAGACGTATAACTAAGGAAATAAGGAGAGAGGAACTTTCAAATCGTGGATGTCAATCCCAGAGAGAGAAAGCTGAGGAGATATCATAAAGGAGAAAATGTAAAGTATGGGAGAAGGATTATAAAAGAGAAAATACAAATTATGAGAGAAAGTTCAAGGGAAAAGAGAAAAAAAGAAAGTTAGAAGATTTCAAGAAAATTAGACAGTTTTAAGAATGAAATAGAGTTCCAAGAAATCTCAATCACAGAAAGAAGGGGAGATTTTTTGACAAAGAGAAAGTCCAAACAAAGAGGAAACGTACAAAAGCAAAGTGTTTGTAGAAATCTCAATGACAGCAAAAAGGGAGATTTTGCAAAAAAGTGAAAGTCCAAAGAAAGAAATTTTTAAAAAGAAAATGCTCTAATTGTGGAGAGAGACATTTAAATATCGAAGTACAAAAACGAAATTTGAAAAACAATGGCAAGTTCAAAAGAAGAGAAATTTTAAAGGAGAGGGAACTCACAAATATCAAACTCAATAAAGGTTAACAGCTGAAAAAAAGGGAAATTCCCAAGAAACAGAGATTTTCCAAATTAAAACTGAGAAAGTTAATACATAGAAAGTTCAAAAAGGGACAAAGTGGCATAAAAATGGAAATGTTAATGCAAATCAGAGAATGTTTAAATAATTATAAAATCCAAACAAAAAGAAAATTTTAAATAAATGAAAGTCCAAAACAACAAAATGACAAAGAAAAGAGCACATCCCAAGTAAAACTCAAAAGCAGTGAGAAAATCTACAGAGAGAGAAAGATGACAGAAGTGATGCAACGGGATGAAACGGAGGAAAGAAAAATAGATCATAGAGAAACTAGCTGAAGAGAAAACACTAGAAAAGGATCCAGAGAACTTAAAAGTGACAAACGGCTCCAAAAAGGCGGGAAAACCAGCCTAACCGTCGCTCCCTTTGTCTTAATTTCACGGGAGTTTGTCAAAATCGATTAACCATAATTTTCAAAAGTATCCAGCCTCCCAAAAAAACCCTCTGCTTTTCCTATTACCAAGCAAATCCCCTTCTATTTCTCCCACCTTCAAAAAGTCTTTCTCCACACATACAAGGAAGATCCAAAGAAAATTTCTGGTTCCTTCAAAAACCTTTTCTCTCCATTACTTTCTCCAGTCCAAAAAGCTCACACTATTCCCTATCTCCTCTGGAGTTCTTTGTCCCCATACAAAAAGTATATATACACACAGACACATTCAAAAACTACTTGACTATTCCAATGGCTTTGGAGGGAAGAGAGACAGAAGGAGAATTTCCCTTATCTTTATTTTTCTATCCCCTCCTCCTTCCCAAGAAAAAGATATTACTACCACTATTACCTTGAGCGGGAGGAGTGAGCCCAGAGAAAAAAAAATTGCTTTTCAAACTACGTAATACACACGGGCACAAATGTCGGGGAAAGTAATACCATGGAGGAGAATGAGAAAAAAAAACGGTCTGTAAAACACGTGGATGTATGTAAAGCTTAATGGTTTCAAATGAGAAGCACGGTAGACTCCCACTAAAGAGAAAAGTATGAAGAGAAAGAAGGGGAAAAGAGGGTTTGTGAAATGAAAGACGAAATCATCCGAGAAAAACAAACAGAAGGAGAGAGAGAGAGGAGGAGGAGGAGAAAGAATCGGAAAAACCTTTATTGAACATCTACAGATTTTACCTTATTTCATTCCCCTTTGCAAAAACCCGATTTATATAGGTACATATAGACGCCGTTCTCAACGTAAACCTAACGGGTGCAAATAAACCCCTCCTCAAAATATTTCAGGATAAAAAAAAACCTCCCTTTTATTCTTCCCTTGGCTACGCCAAAAAAAAAGGCTCAGGGAGAAAGTTCTAAGAGTCAAAAGATAGGAAAGGAGAGAAACGTGTAGGGATTATTGGGAAATCTCCACCCATTCCCAAATACATTGGAGTGGGAGATGTGTACAGTATTGAACGGAATAGACACTTTGTCGAGGCTTCTACAAATGGAAAAGACAAAAGGGGGGAGGGAGAGGAGAGGAAAAAAAGGTTGGGAGATAAAGGGGAATACAAAAAAGGAGATCGGGACTGATTTGGACAGCCAAGATGATGGAGACAGACAGACAAGGAGGAAGAATTGGGGGGTTTGGATCGGGGAGAGATCAAAGGAAAAGAGAAAAACCGAGGTCAAATAGATGAGAGACGCGTTGGACAGGAAAAAGGACGGTGGGAAAGAGGCAGAGAGAAAGTTGGGATGAAATAGAAAGCAGGAAAAAAAACCAAACGGATAGCGTGAAATGAATACCGCGAAAAGAGAAAGTAAATTTAAGGTTGCAATGAGAAAGTTAATTTTAAGCCGCAAAGAGAAAGTAAATTTAAAGACGTAGAAAGACAAAGTAAATTTGATGTCACAAAGAGAAAGAAAATTTACAGTGCGGAAAAATACAGTGCGCAATTAAATTTAAAGATGCAAAAATATAACTTGGAAGTGTATGACAAGAAGAAAAATAATTTAAAGTAGCAAGGACACATGTAATTTACACCACAAAATCTCCAGTCTATCTTCATCCCCTCTTGTTTCAATATCAACTCTCTTATCAATAAATATTTCCGTTACAGTGACCATTTTCCCACTTTCCTCGTGATTCATGGTACATTTGTACATGTATCCCTAAAAATATATCCGAAAAACCTTGGCGGTGCACGCGGAAGTCAAAGTGACAAAAAAAATGGAAATTGGTGTAAAAGTGGACCAATATTTATTTTTATACTGGAAAAGTATCCCATTCCAGCGGAAGGTCGCCCTTGAACCTTTTTCAAATACACCTTTTAACCCAGAAAAAAAGATGGTGAGAAAGTTCTAACACGTGTCTAATACCTCACAGAGAACAAATTGAGCAAAATTACCTTTCCCCTAGAATTCCTTCTCCTCTCCAAAATTGATTTTCTCCTCCTTTCCATTGAGAGGAAAATATTGCTATTTTTACCAACTTATACTACGGAATTGGGAAGTTCTTTCCCGGAAGAAAAATATTATATATCTAATACTACCAGCAATTTCTTTCAAGAGACAAATCTCCCATGGTGATGCGATGTGAGCAAGTGGAAAAAGGGTTTACTACAAAAAGGAGACAGGAATGGGGAGAAAGTAGCGGATTAAAAGCCTCTTTATGGCATCAATTTCTCCATAAAAATAACGGTATCAAAACAATATTAGACTTCCACTTCTCCCCTCGTCCAAGACGGAATTTATAAGGGGAACTTCTCCGACGTACAACACCCAATCAGGACTGACATCCAATCCATCAATTTCCAGTAACAACAATCTCTCCCTATATATAGCAATAAGGAAAAGGGGACTTCTTTTGATGCACCCATCAAAACCCAAATTGGGATACATACAGACGGAGACGCGGCAAAATCCTAATAAAATAAGGAGGAGAGGGTAGGGTGCACAAGCTGGAGTGAAAATAAAACATGGAGGCAAGTATTGGATGCAGATTTTTACTTGCAGACAGTTTCTACAGCAGAAAATTTTGGGAATGTGAATATAAAATAGGAAACAGTGAATGGAAGTAGAGATAGAAATAAAAGGAGGAAAATTATGAATGTAGGCAAGACAACGATAGAAAAAGAGGGGAAAGAGAGAAGAAAAATGGGGGAAATAGAGTCGAATCGAGACGAAAAACTGGAACGAGGAACTGGTAAGCGAGAGCAAAAGTCAAATGGTGAAGAGAGAAAGATGAAAATGGGAAGGAAAGAGAAAAAATGTACAAAAGGAAAGGGGTACAGAGAACGAAATTTAAACTAAGGAAAGTAAAAATAGAAAGATACGTAGAAGAAAGGGAAAAATAGAAAGATACGTAGAAGAAAGTGAAAAATAGAAAGATACGTAGAAGAACGGGAAAAATAGAAACAGCCCAAAAGGGGACATTCACAAAGAAGAGATCAAGATAAAGTAATAAAATGAAAACTAGCCAGACGCGAAAAGAGAAATATATAAAAAACGACAGAGGTAAAAGGAAAAAACGGAGAAACAAAGACAGGAGACAGAGAATAAAGGAGACATAGAAACAAAGAAAGAGGAAAAACATAAAAAGGAGAGAAAGAGGGAAAATATAAAAAGCAGAGAAAGCGGAAATATCGAAAAAAATTAGTCGAAACGAAAATAAGACTGAAGAAAAAAATATCTGCTGGTAAAAAGTGAGACGAACACAAGAATATTTAGAGAGACGAGAAATGTGAGAAAATTAAGAATATCTATAGAGGCAAAAAATAAACAAAATTTAACTTTTTAAAAAATATTTACAAAAACGAAATGAGAGAAAAAATATACAAAATTAAGAATATTTAAAAAGCCGAAATGAGAGAAAAAATATACAAAAATAAGAAGCGGTGAAAAATGAGACAAACTTAAAAATATTTTGAGGGAGGAAAAAGGAGAACAAATTAAGAATGTCTATAGAGAGACGAAAAATAAAGAATTTTGAGGGAGACGAGATGAGAGAAAAGATATCGAGAATAAACGAAAGCGATAATAAATGGATGAAGAATTAAAGGAGAGTCCAAATTAAAATCGGAAGTGATTTGACTAAAAAAAACTGAATGGATACAAATAGCTGCGATTTCTCCCTCTTCGAATTTATTTCCCTGCAAGATTTACACTATCCCTATGTGGAGCCTGAATAAAGAAGCCACCACGAAAACACACATTGCCTCCATTAAACTCCTTGTACACAAAAGGAAATAGTGCACATGAATATTCACGTTCATCTTGAACAAGAGATTTGTTCCTGCAAAAGTACACACGTGAGTTACATAATAACCCCCAGAAGCTACAAAGAGAAAAATAAGTGTTCGCACTCCAGCCCTGGCATCCCCCTCGCCTATCTGTCAAGGCACACACAACCACTAAGGAGGAGGGAGAGAGGGGGGAATTTAAAGGTTGGAAAAAAATATTACCAATCTCAGTATATCCCAGGATAAAAAAATATAACTTTCTTTATACTCATATATTCAGATTTACTACCAATGTATACATACATATGTATGTTTTTCCCTTGCCACCGGATACAGAGGGATGAATACTATTTCTATTGCTTCGGAAGGGAAAAAAGCATCAATTACATTAAGAGATGCATGGATGCAAGGGGGAGGAAGAAAAGGAGGGAGAGAGAGAGAGAAAAAAAAAGAGGAAAGTAAGTTGTCAAGTGAAGGGCTCGTGAATTCCAGTCACTTTCACTCCCCAAAGCATTCAATCTTGAGTGGGAGTTTTAAATTCAAAATATTCTTGTCATTTTATGGGTGCATTATGTGCATCGAGAAAAAGGCAGATTTCACTTATTCCTTCTCGCATTCACCCAAACCGAAGTCTGCTCTTGCTCCTTCTCTCCTTCAATCAAACTTTTTTTGCTTTCACCTTCTTTGTCTCTTTCTTTCAATTTTTTTCTCTCTCGCTTTTATTGTTTCTCTCTCTATCTTTCTCTTTTGCTTCTTGCCTCTTTATTTTTCTATCACCTGCATTGTTTCTCTCTCTTTTGCTCTCATTTTCTTTGTTTCTCTCTCTCGTTTTTGCTCAGTTTCGTTGTTTCTCTTTCCCCTTTTCTCTCTTTCGTCTTCGATGTTTGCCTGTGTCTCTCTATCTCTCGCTTTTATATTTTCTCTCTTTTTTGTCTCTCGCATTTATTTTTTCTTTCTCTTTTTTCTCTCTCTCTCTCGCTTTTATTTTCTCTCTCTCTAGTTTTTATTTTTTCTCTCTGTTTTTCTCTCTTTCTAGTTTTCTTCTGCTCTCTGTTTTTAAATCTTTCTATTTTTCTTCGACTCTCTTTTTCTCTCTTTCTTTCTATTATTCTTCTTCTCTCTTCTTTCTATTTTTCGTCGTCTCTCTGTTTCTATCTTTCTTTCTATTTTTCGTCGTCCCTCTGTTTCTATCTTTCTATCTATTTTTCGTCGTCTCTGTTTCTATCTTTCTTTCCATTATTTTTCTTCTCTCTGTTTCTATCTTTCTTTCTATTATTATTCTTCTTCTCTCTTTTTCTCTCTTTCTTTCTATTTTTCTTCTTCTCTCTCTTTTTGTTCTCCCGCTATTTTGACTCAATTTTGTCTCAGCTGTTTGGTTTTTCTCCTCCGTCGTTGTTTATCAAATTTTTACTACTTTATCAGATTTTCGCCTTTCCATTCTTTGTCACTTTTCATATATTTTTCTCCCACTTTTCTCGTTGTCCTTCAATTCCTGCCTCTTACATCTTCTCTTGGCCTACCGACATTCTCTTATTCAAAGTACTCGACATTTCCTCTCCGTTTTTGTGTCATCTTTTTCTCGTTCTTCCCGTGTTTGCATTCCCTCCTTTCCCTCTCACTTTCTCTCCTTTCACGGGCATAGCAATACATTCAAAAAAAGGCATTAGTGGTGTATGAATTGAATAGGGAGAGAGAGTGAAATAGAAAAAAGGGACACCCCCAGAGAAAGAAGGATCCCCATAATAGACTGGAAATGGAAGTTGTTGGAATGGCTATAAAAACTCTCAAGTTTTTTTTTACACTATTCCAAGAACTTAGTTGAAAAATTATGAACAAACTTTATTCATTCACCTTCTCCAGAACTTCTCCTATGAAGTTCATTCCTTCTCTCTTGGCTTTCCTCCTACAAGCTTTCACTTCCATCTAGGAGTCTCAAAATGGTTGAGCGTATATACGGCATGTATCCTCCAATTTTCTGATCATTCCCCGAAGGGAAATATAATGGTGTCACGTGGGGGTTGAGCAGTAAAAATATTGGATTTCAATCTCTGCGCTTTTTTTTAAAAAACAAAGGTCTCCACGTCTTGCCTATGGATCTTAATAATGTATACAAAACAACCCGGAAATACACCCTCCTGAAAATATTTCTGCATTGACTTCCCAAGATTACAATTTATCCCAATTCTTTTTATTATTCACGGTCATTTTTTACGGAATAAGTTCTAAAATTAGCTATATTTGCTTTTCTAATTTTATTAGCTAATTTTATTTTCCAATTTTATTTTCGGATTTAATTATTTTGTGAATGTATCTATTATATGTACATTTCTAATATGTACATTTAAATAATCATCAAGGCCGCTTTTAAGCCACCGAAAAATGACCAAAGCACCTGGAGTTGTTTCTAAATTGTTAATTTAAATAAATTTCCCCAGCGAAACGTTCGTACTTGCCCTATAGAACATATTTCCTCCAGGATAAAAGTGGGGCCCCTCCACATTTTCCCAGTGGAATATTTACTAATAAACTCAAAAGCCTAATCCACTCTTTAAAGCTTCTCTATAAGCACGGGAATGAATATATAAATGACCCAATGAACCATTGATGATGATCTATAATTCCCCCAGGAAATTTTAGGGACTTGTACACACATTTAAAGCCACATTTCCCGGTTGAACTTCCCCATTATATTATTCTATCAGTAGTAAAATGGTTTTTATTACCACTTCGCCTTCCAGCCAAATGACGGCACGTGTCTTTTCCCACGTGGATCACGCATTCCATTTTGCTCATCATCACCCGCCATGAATCCTGCCTTATATATATTTTTTTTTATCCGTGGGAAATGTGATTCACATTGAAATACATGGGACCTTACGAAGGACAGCCGTATACAAAAACTATATACTTATTGCCTACATTTGGATATATTTACACGGAATTTATCGGAATTATAAAGGACTAGCCCAGTTGGAAAGCTCATCAAATATTCCATGTTATATGGGTTCTTACAATATTAAACTTTTCCTTTTTACAAGTACTGTATCTATGACTATCGTCTATGGTCCTTCGAGCCGGATTCAATTGTGTGGGATTTCGGCTCTTATACATAACTCACCCTGCCACATTCCCACCATACTTGTGTTTATTTGGGGAGCTAGTAGTTCTCAATTATTGAAATCCTTTTGTCTCTGTCACCACATTCCTTCATTCTTTATGACCATACATGGCACAATATTTTCCCCAGTGACCTGTTCCCTCTCGGGTGGTCCTTCCAAGCTCTTCTTTATACCTCCAAATATATTTCGGGGTCGTACACCGGCCATTAAAAAACAAAATGGAGCCCTGTTTTTTTAGAATTTTTCCCATTTCCCCTCATTTTTCTTTTATTTCTCCTCATTTTTTTATTTCTCCTCAATTTCCCTCGTGTTTCCTAATTCTTCATTCTATTTTGGAGAGGCTTTTTGCGAAGATATCGATGTGACTTACAAAGGGACGGAAGGGCAGGAGGAACAATTATGGGAAAAATTGTCCCACGACCATTTCCTAACCCCCTGAAAGAGTCCCAAAATAGATCCCGAAAAAATTATTAATCATTAATGACTGCCCCAGATGGACGAGTGGCTTTGGGCGGGGGAAATCTCCCAATTTATTTTAATGGAGAAGAGTGCATTCGGTCCAGGGATAAAGGATGACATCAACCATTCCTTTTGTTACCATCTCCAACTTTTTTTTTTGTTGGATTTCCCCCTCAAAATAAAAGGGAGTCACGGTAGTGGTAATAAGGACACCCGGGGAAAATTCTCGGTCACGTACCCGGAGGAATGCCATGGAGAAAGAGGCACATGGTCCAGCTGAGAAATACTGAAGGATGGAGAAAGAGAGGAGAGAGAGAAAGCGAGAGATAGAGAGACAGGCACTTGGAGATTGGTCGATTCTTTATCTTTTTTTTCTCCAGGATTTTCCACACGTCCTTTTTGACTTTTTCTCTCTCCCACATCCATCCATATTCTTATCGCGTTGTCAATTGAAGAAAGACAGCCTTAAGTACTAGAGGATAGGTGGGAGTGATAATGGGAGGGAGGGAAACAAACAGGGTGAGGTGGAGAAAGGGAAGAAATTAGAAAAAAATGCTCTAAAAGCGAGAATAATAATGGAAGAGATTAAAAGTGATGTACAGAATGGCGGGGGATGTATTAGATATGCTCTTTCCCGGGTATTTGTTCCGGTATTGTATGTATGTATGCCAAATGGTCCACACAATGATGAAAAATGGGAGAGGAAAAGAGTGCCTTTTGTGTGTTGAAGAGAAATACAGGCTGAAAATAAGGAAGTATAATAGAATATGGTATATAAAGAGAACTTACGGTGGCAGGTGGATCGGAATGAACAATGCAGGCCAGTTCAGCTTCATAACCTTCGCCTGAATGAATCCAACCTCGTTCAACTTCTATCTCCGGTGGATCTGCAAACCAATCAAAGAGAAGACGACTTCAATGATTATCTCATTTACTTTCTTTTCATTGAGCTTCAATTGAAACCCTGAAGAGTACGTGACTGATTTTTTTCTTCTCTTTCCTTCCTTCCTTTATTTTTTGTCTCCCGTTTTTTTTTGCCTTTTCTTTCGCTTTTTTTTTACACTTACCCGTCATTTCTTTTTCGTGCTTTCTTCATTCTTCCCTCTTGCTCTTTCATTAGCTTTAGCTCGATTCTGTTACCTTCAGCTTGCATTTTTTTTACTCGACACTCTGTCTTTTTTTGTCTCACTTTCTCGTATTTTCTTTTTCGCGAGTTTTTCGCGACATTTTGCCCTCAATGTTTTTATTTTATGTCACAAATTTTATTTCATTGTTTTTAACTTCGTGCTCCAAAATGTATCATTCACCATCTATATCTTGCCATTTTTGTCTCTCAATTCCTTTCTCTTTCTCATTTGTCTCTTTGAATTCCTTTCTCCTTTTTTTCTCTGAATTCCTTTCTCCTTTTTTTCTCTGAATTCCTTTCTCTTTTTTATTTTTCTCTGAATTTCTTTCTCTTTCTTATTTTTTTCTAAATTTCTTTCTCTTTCTTATTTTTTCTGAATTTCTTTCTCTTTATTTTTTTCCGAATTTCTTTCTCTTTCTTATTTTTTTCTGAATTTCTTTCTCTTTATTATTTTTTTCTGAATTTCTTTCTCTTTCTTATTTTTTTCTGAATTTCTTTCTCTTTCTTATTTTTCTCTGAAATTCTTCCTCTTATTTTTCTCTGAATTTCTTTCTCTTTCTTATTTTTTTCTGAATTTCTTTCTCTTTCTTATTTTTTCTGAATTTCTTTCACTTTTTTGTTTTTCTCTGAATTCCTTTCTCCATCTTTCTCTTTCGTTCCTGAATTCCTTTCTTTTTCTTTCTCTTTCGATTCTAAATTCTTTCTATTTCTTTCACAGTTTCTCCTTTTTTCTCAATTTGTTTTTCGTTCTTTCCCAATTTCTCCCTCTTTTATAATGTATTTCTATTCGTATCTCCATTGCTGTTTCAGTCTCATTTTTACTCTCCTTTTTTCTCACCCATGCCTCCTTTCTATATTTGTGCCTCCTTTTCCATTTATTCCTCAAATTGTCACCCACTGTCTCCATTCCCTGCTTTCTCTCTTGCTCTTCAAGTTTAATATCTCTGTTTCTTACATAAACTTTAATTTTTCATTTGCAATGACAATGTCCCTGTGGATGATTACGTATGCATTTTCTTCTTTTCTCTACACTTCCACTGTTTGCCTTTTATTCCTCCAATTCTTTATTTACTCTTTCTCCTTAATCTCTTTCACATGATCTTCCCCGTGTCCTATCCTCTCCACGTTTATTTCCCCAGAAATTCTGCGTTACATCATCTTTTCCCCTCTCGATTCCCTCCCTCCCGATTTTACTGGTGGCTCCAATCCTTTCGCTCTCTCCTTCAATGACGGACATGAAAAAGGAAGGAAGTTAGGAAGGAAGAGGAAAAAGGTGCAGGGAATAAAATGAGTAAATGAGAGGGAAAGAGAGTAAAAGGAAATTTCAAAGAAAAGTATTGTCTACCTAAATACACAATACTCTTAACACATAAATGCATCCTAGTCTTTTGAAAGGCTCTCTTAAAAACTGCTCTTTTATGCTGCAGCAGATATACACATTTAACCATTTTACTCGCACACATTCCATTTTCCTCTCCAACAATCCATGCGGGTTTCCCCATTGTTTATTATTATCTCCATTATCCTCTTCTTATCCACTTTCCCCACCTTTTGTCCTCAAAGAGCTGGTCATTTAAGAGACACGCATGTGCATACATACGTACATATGTATGTGCAAAGCCCGTCTATTTATGTAATTCCTTTTTTCCCCATCCTGCAGCTAATCTAATAATTATTGTTAAAATCTATTGAACCTTAAACGTCTTCGCCTTCCTCAGACAAACGGAGCAATGGCCTTTTATCCTTTTCTTTTCATTTTCTTTCTACATTCTGGAATATACATTTTAATTACTGATATTTGAGCGCTTCCTTTTCCCCCGAAAAAAATTGGGTCGACGGTCTTAATTAAGGTAAAAAGGATTGATATTTAATCCACATGGAATAATTTTCTTTCTTGAAGAAATGACGCACACAGATAATTAAAGGGGAATGTGAAGCTATAAATAGTAGGAGAATTTTTGGTCTAATAATTACAGGTTTTCTTTTAAAGAAACATGGCACAAGTCAAATTTGGAGGAAAACCCCAACCTGACGGGCTTTGTGCTATGACATGGGAAAACAAATTTTAATGGATTCACAAAATTAATCAGCAACGGAGGAGATAGCTTCTTTGAATCTCATCTAACTCAACAGTGTCATGGATTTGTGCTAAAACTGAGAGTAATAATGCGGACAGGAGGCTTTTTGGGTAGAATTCACTAGATAAATTCGGAGTAATCCACAACAAAGACGGGACGAGTAGGAGAAATGATTAAAATGAGCAACTCATTTCCATGAAAAATACAGTCCTTTCTCTCCAATTTTCCTCATTTGCTTTCTCTCTACATTCTCAGTGGGGTTTTCCTCTTTTTTTCATTCTCTGTCTCTCTCTCCTTTTATCTTCATTTATTTGTCCCATTTCATCTCTATTAATTTGTGTATATATTTCCCATTTTGTCTCCATATCACTCTTTGTCTATCCATTTCTTCCTTTACGCCTTTTACTGTTTCTCTCTATTTTCCTCTATTTCTGTTTTCTCTCTATTTTCCTCTATTTCTGTTTTCTCTCTATTTTCCTCTATTTCTTTTGTCTCTCTATTTCTCCTATTCTATATTTTCCGGTCTATCTTTTATTTGCGTTTCTCGTTATTTGCATTTTCCCACAATTTTGCATTTTGTCGTTCTCGAATACTTTTTCTATCAGTATTTCTCTTCTCGTCTCTATGTTTACTTTTTCCTGTATTTTCTCTCTACTTCTCCTTTTAGTTTATATTTATCTCTTTTCCTGTATTTTCTCTCTACTTCTCCT